>JAZBGY010000220.1:39815-85616 GCA_037414755.1 Lydus trimaculatus | reverse complement strand
TTGTAAGTGGTTTAAAAGTTATCGGGTGTTCTAAATTTGTTTTGTTACCATTAGAAAGATAATAGGGAAATTCCCACTTCAATTATTCAAAATTTCTATTTTTATTAAGTGTTTTTATACATTTCTAACTTCAGGAAATATACGACATTCCTATATCAGTGTTTCGCTCCAGTGGCGGTTCTAGCCGTTTATCACGGTGGAGTGAAATTCCCGTTTGGCGCTCTTCGATCGACACCTTTCGATCAATTGTAATTCAGTTTTTCAGAAATAAATTGAGGATGTGGTTTTTCACGATTTGATTTTGGCGCCCCTTCCCATACAGTGTCTAGAGCGACCGCTCTATTCACTCTATCCCAGTGGTGGTCCTGTTACGCTCTATTGTGGTTCGACAATTAGGGAAAATCACCGTCTAACTCAGCATTCCTACAATAAGTTTTAAGAATTATAAGGAAATCTCCATATAACAAGAAAGGGCACGATGAGACCTTTCCACTGAAAGGTAAAGAACTTTCAGCCAAAGTAAAGCAAAAAGTAGAGAGTAGAATTCAAAAGACGCATAAACGTAACCCTCTTTTCGTGCCGATCCACAGTGTCATATGACACGATTTCACACAACACGGAATTCTCCAGGAACCGGTCTTCCGTTTTATATGAGGGTTTTTTGTAATAATTCTTTGTTTCGTATAACACGAATCCGCTTAACACTTTTACACATGACAATAATAATTAAAATCAGCTATATTTTTATATTTGCTATAGGAAAAGTAAGCGGTTTTTCTTTAATAATAATAAAAAAAATGCTTCTTTAAATTAAACAAAACAAAATTAATTCATAAATATTAAAATAAACCACAAATTATGATAAATGCAACCACAAAGCTATAGTAAATGTACAAAACACAAATAGTTTATAATTTGTTCTAATGGTAAACTAACATAATAGTCATAAAACAAATGAATTTCAGTTATATTAACATTCAAGATTTATCCTTTGAATCTTATCTTATCTTATATTTAGTTGAATTAATTTGTTAAAATTTATTATAAAAAACCAATTTTTTATGAAAATTCAAAAATTTCCGTAGTCTAAAGTATATTTTTTACATAATCGATATAAAAGATCGAAGAGGAGACATGGGGCCATCGTTTTCAATGAGGCACCTTGTCATATACACTTGAAGAATACTACGAGCGTAAGGTCTCCACAACTTTGGGGATGCGAGGCAACAATTCGTGCAACTGTTGGCATGCTAAAATTGCCACAGCGGCTGCCAAAATTATGTAGAAAAATAGCTAAAGCCTCAACGTTTAAAATTATGTAATCAGTATGCAGAATAAACGTTTCTTTCATTTCTAAAAAAATAAGAGACCTTACTTTTAGGATTACCCTCGTATTTGACAGAAATATTGTGGAGGGCGTCTATAATTCTGGTTTATTATGGGCGTAATTTCATCTCTGTCCGTCTCTGGTAAAAGGTTCATACTTTTAAGATAAAAATTTATTTTTATACTTTTGATAATAATAATAATGGTTGTTGTAGTAGTAAATGTAAATAAACATTACACTTATAAGGTATTTGCATAAATATTATTAAAAATACAGGTGATTAATAATAAAAATTCGCATTCTTGAATTTTGATTTTCAAGCAAGATTATAAATTACCTTATGACTGGACACTTATATGTGCAATATTGACATTTCACTTGTAAGTCAGTAGAAATAATTATTTGTCGGCTTTAGGTATTATATATATATGTATATTCATATACACGAATAAAAACATCATATTTTTATAAAAATATTGCATTCTTATTTTTGAAAACACTTCTTTAAGGACTTGTCAACATATTTTAGGAAAATTATTAATTATTTTTGAACACAAAACATTTTTGTTTCCTAATTTATTTTTGTCAGTCGGCATTTCGTTTTTTGATGTCACTAAATACCTACCTGTTGTTGAAAAAGGGGTATTAATAAAATCTACCATTTGGTGCTACATTGTAGCCAAAGGTTGATATTTATGGATGATTGAAAAATTTTCCTGTAATTCTATCATTGGTTAGATTTGTTGTTCTTTGGGTCCATATTAGAGGTTATCTGGAACAAAAATACACAGGTTGAGAACTAGGTTACCGTAGAGACACGCCTACATCATCAACTCGTGCGTCGTGCGAACTCTATTGGCCAATGTGAAACCCCCTCCGACTAACCGGATATCGGCAAAAGTCGGGCATATTACCAACTTGTGTATTTTTGATCCAGAAAGACTTCTAGTATAATGTAGAGCCTTTGGATTTAGATGGAAGAGCAACCAGGAACCAGGTTTAGTAGTCTGCTATGGAGTGTCCTTTAGTTATCAACCCCCTCAACTTTTTAAGCAATGTAAAAGGATAATATGTCGAAAGTTTGCCACACGAGTTTCTTGGGAAAGTTATATTTATCGATGAGGCTCATTTTAAACTGGCTACGTTAACTGCCGAATCTGCATTGAAGAAAATCCAAAAATGACCGTTGAGAAGCTACTGTACACAAAATGTTTGATTGTTAGGTGTGCACTTTTCTCTTTAATTTTTTGAGAATGAAGATGGTTTAGTTGCCGAAATTGGATGGCGTAATGTGATCGTTCCTATAACTTAAAATCTTTAGATTACTTTCTGTGAGGTCATGTTAAAGATCATGCCAATAAGTCTACAAAAGTTTTGGAGTTGAAAGACAAAGGGGTAATTGCTAAAATAGAGGCCCAGCTGTGTATGTATGTTATTGAAAACTTTTAACAAAAGAGTATTTGCTTGTAAGAAAGCATGCGGCGATCACTTAAACGATCCCCTTCACCATTTATAAATGGCCGACCTATCCACAAATATCATTCACAATAAATCAATTTGTAATTTCTTGCAAATACAGTGCTGTACTTTAAAACAAAGAATTGCGTTCTTATTTTAGTTACATTTTGCATTTTAATGTTGTGATTACTACTTGGTCAAAAAATCGCTAAATTCTAATGATCGTAAAGCAATATCTGCTCTTTCTGTATCGTCTCAAAGTCGTTTCTTTGCTATTGCCAGTATTTTTCACTCTTTATAATTGGTTACCCAAAACTAGAAGCTGATTGTTCGTCGAATCTGAGTCTTTTGTCTGGGAGATTGAAATTTAACAAAAATTGGCCTTTCATAAAGTTTGCAAACTCAGAAGATCGACGGATGGATGGATGGATGGGCGGTGAAAGCTCTCGGAAAGTACCAATTATTCAAAACGAAAGATCCTACAAATTTCGTGTAGGTATATGTGTTGATGTTTTAGTTTAATTAATTCCATTATTTAAAACAATATTAACATAATTTTCAACTTAAAAAATTCATATAAATCAAACAACAAGTCTATTTTAATCAATTTTCGAATTTTTCGAATAGTTTCATATTAAGAAGAAAAGAAAACTGTGATGTAAATTCACCGACACATATTTATAAAAAAAAGCTCCAAAAAAACACAAATCTATGTTCACATTGGGCGGTCAATTTTGGGGGACAGCTGAAAAAGTTATTGCATCCCCCTCTCTACAAACAAAACGGAAAACAACATTATGTCTATCTTGTTGTTGGAATCATTGTCGGGTTGTCTTTTTTTTTTCTCTCAACAAAATTACAATACATAGGTATGGAAGAAAAAAATAGACGCCACCATTTGCTCAACTGTTGTTGCTGCTACTACCACCACCTTATAACTTACCACCATCGTTGTGGCATAAAGGTTAAAGAATAGATTTGAACGCCTGCTGTGCTAACCGAAGAACCAACAAATTTTCAGCAGATTTTTGTTAAGTCGCGTGTTCCTTTATCCCGCTGTGTTGTGGAATGTCAGTTTTTATTATTTCTATCCACTTGTGTGTGTGTGTGTTTTTATTGGATTTTATTATTCGTTGTTTTTATTATTGATGATGTCGCCATCGTTTGTTTGGGAATTATTAAAATACAACTTAGTAGTTAATGGTATGGGATCATACTGTCTTTTAAAGCATAATTTAACATAATAATGTTTGAGCATGTTTTATAAATAAATCTCAACTGTCTAAAGTCATCATCTATGATTATCCATCATCTTCTGTCTTGTATTATTGTGTATATGTGTGTGTGCAAAAGAAATGATGACATATGTCACGTTAACGCTGCATTCATCTAACAAGTGGTTTCGATGACGTCGAGATAGATATTTAACAATGATGGCAATCAGGAATGGATGTGTGAAACAAAACAAGAATACAGGAGAGGAAAAAATAAAAATAAAGACCTCACACATTGAACAGATTTATCATATCGATCTAACATTTATAAACAAAATAAAAACAACATTGATCGGTTATAAACATTGTCAATTTTTTTCGAATAAACCAGTTAGTTATTATAGAAAAAATGAATAATAATGAAGTTGTCTGTTGTTATGTCATGATTATAACACGGTAGCAAAACTGAATACCATTCAATTTATTGATAAATCTGATTGCTATCTCAATGATATCAGTTGAAAAAAAATCAATATTAAGATTGAGATTTATGTTGAATAAAAACATCTTTGTTTTTTTTTTGGTTTATTCATAATACAAAAAGACCGTATGAATTATATGACAAATATAGAAGGATTTGTATTCATAAATTTTCCATAATTTAATATAATGTTTGCCATATAAATCCTGATACATTGAGAGAGAGAGGGTGTATTATTTGAAAAGGGAGGATCATCTTAGCAGGGTGCATAAAAATGGTTAAATCATCTCTGAATTCAGTTATACCTGTTGTTTCTTTTATATAAATACGAATTGTTGTTTATTTAAAATAACCACCACCACCATTATGGAATTAATTTCAATTAATTAAAACACATTAATTATATTATTGAATTAAAGAACAAAAGATATTGATAAGATTTTGATGTTTCTGTATCGATTTAAATACAGATCGAAGAGAACCGAACTTTATCATTCCAACATTCCAAGTTTTAATTAGCTGTCTGTTTCATTTGGTAATCTGTTAATGGTAGTCTTCGTTACAACTGGATGAAATTTTAATGACTTTTGATATTTAAACATCTTAATATTTTAGAAATAGGATACAAGGCAAAAGTTTTTTATTTTATTATTTGAATAATAAAATACTTAAATAAAGATTGTTTTTTGAGGACTACGAATATTAAAAATGTGTTTACTATGACCTATCTCAATGGTTTGTTTGTATAGAAAACGATATTGATGACTTGTTTTCGTGCCAAAAATATTTACAAAATTACAAAATAAACGTTTTTAATGTTTGTTTGAAATGTGCAGAAATTTGATCGAAATTAGACCAAACGTCTTTCAGATTTATATTTTACACGTCACGATTAATTTAAATGATGTTTGGATGTTTATTTCTATTGAGAAGTTTAAGTTGTCAAAACTGCTTTAAAGGTTCATACGATAAAAATTCTTTATACCAAAATCTTAAATCATTCCATATCTGTACAGGGTTTGAGCGATTTTAGTCGTTAGACACTAGCGACTTCAGTCGCTGTGTGTAATATGGAAGACGCTGAACGCTTGGCGACTGCAAATTTAGTAGCGCACCGGTCTACTTTCGTCGCTAGAATCTAGCAAGTTTAGTCGTAGTGTTAGTTTGCAACACAAGAGCAAAGTTACCACTTGCCGATTTTCCGTCATATCTACTGGAAATTTGGTAGCAACACTGTAAGCGACTTTGAAATTTTAGAAGCCGTGTGTAATCAACATCACTAAGCGTTTTGCAAGATGCATAAGTACGCCCTACTTCAATTGCCAGCGTTCAGCGACCAAAGTCGCTCAGTTTTACTCGACACATACATTTGTAAGGTGGAGCCTATATATATTCCCATCTTTTTTCATCACTGCGCCTGCAAGCATGTTAGCCATCCTACTCTGCACCCCCCTTGCCCCACGAGAAATGTATGAAAGCGCTGAAACTGACATGTGGGCAAAGTAGGATAAACGAAACAATGGCTTGAATTAGTATGAAGGTGTATATGTTTCTGTATTTATGTATCACAACTTTTCGTTGTTTATAAGACAATCTGTATATTTTCCTACTCCTGCGCAGTATAGTTGCGGGTATAGTTTTATTCATTCTATTGTTAAGTTTTATTACTTTGAAGTCGAGTCGACCTAGTCTTTATAGTTAGAGTATAAGTGCAGCTTCTTTGCAAATCTTATTCTCAACTCTCTCTCAACTCATCAAGATGATGGTTTCGTTTTTTCTTTTGTCATCGTTACTTCTGACCCTGTTTTCAGGATTAGTTTACCCGATGTTGAGTGGAAACAACCTTGTTTGACTTCCATCCTTGACACATATATGTATATGTAGATATCTCGAACGAAAGCCAACGATCTCTTCTAAGATTTAGCTTTTTTTGTGTGTGTGTGTGTGTGTGTGTGCAAATTTCTATGATTTATTTCTCTAGAAGTAGTAAAGTGAAGTTGTTTCAAGTTTGTTAATCGTATCGTCTACATTTTTTTTTTTTTTTGTGTTGTAAACTACTATAATTCGAATCTCTGGAGTATAATATAAGCTTGTTGCTATAAGAGGCTGTCTATTTCTGGTTTTATTCTTCTTCATTATGATCATCATCATCATCATTATTATCAAATGTCGATTGATTACTTTTCATGGTTATAAATTGTAATGATTAATAAACATTTTCAATTTGCATTTTGTAAATAATCTGCAATGTTATTGGATATCGTTTATCAGTAAAATGAATATTTAACAAATAATGTATAATTAATTTAAATAAATGCAAAACCAATATGCAGAATTGTTAAGTGACAAGTTATAAATTTATAACAGATACATCTTATATACGTTAGTTGAACATATCAAATTGCATTATATTTTATATTACGGAATGTTCACAATAAGAATAAATATTTCTTCATAAATTCGTTATTTTTATTTACTGCTAATTTAAGAGATCAGTGTCAACGTTTGATTGAAAATATAGCTAATAGATGTTATGTAAATATTTTCTTTTACACATAATAATGATGATAATAATAATAATAAGAAGAAGAAGTAGTCGTCATCAGTGAAATGGAAAGACGAAGTATAGTGACGAAGAATCCCATGGTGAAATCGTCGAAGAGGCGCCAACTGACAATGTGTGGGTGTTGAGTCGTCGATGACGACGCGAACTATAGGCCAGGAAGACGCTTGCTTGCTTGCTTTTGTGTATCTTTACATACATTCAAAAAAACAACAGAATGAAAGAAGAAAAAACATAACATACATACATACATGTCTGTATATGTATGACTAACTATATACATAATATTCGCCCACGAAGCACGGCGCCGTTTATACGCGAATCCACTATATACAATCTTGATATCAAGTTTACGGTTCTCTTTTCTCTTCAGTTTTTTTAAACTGCAACTGACAGCTTACTTACAGTCAGTTGACATAGAAGAAGTTATATAAAAGTTTTCACTTCTGGACAGTTTTTAAGACAAATTGGTTTTGTTTCCGATATTCAGAAGTTTAATTTTGCGTTGTTTTTTTTGTTTTTTTGGCGAATTGTAATTTTAACAAGTCATCAGTTAGTGTTCTAAATATATTATGTATATAAAGATTAAAAATTGATAAATTACGATCATTCGATTGAAGATTAATTTGATCAATGCTCTAGTTTTTATCAGGATCCGACTTGATGCCGGTTGGCGCCTCCAAACAAGAAATGCTCTTCAAGCACAGAATCTTTATAATTTGTTTCCAGCAGTTTACAGCTGGTAATTTGTAGCTTGCTGCGAAAGGTTAGCTAGTCTATGTTTAGGGATTTGTCTGACAGTCTAGAAGGAATTTTTGTGCAAAAGTTAGCTACCACATGAAAGCTTCTCTCTGCGTTTACAGACTTAACTAACAGTCAAACTATTCTCTTCTAATTATAAGCAGTACATAGGCAACAGGGGTGCAAGTGGTGATACTGCAACAACCGCAAAGTACAGAGTACGACAACAATTTGACATTAAAAACAAACACTAATTAGTAGGTACAGCTGTTGATGAACCGTGGATCGGGTATTGGGTCCGAGTATTCGTAGATACACTGGGCGATTCCGAATCCGTGTACTCAGATTCGAAAAACTCTGCCTACAAGGATATTTTTTCTATCAAGGTATTTTTATAGATTGCACTCACAATTCTTTATGAGATTCTTTCCATTGATGAAATATCTTATCCTTCTGTCAGGTCTGTTGGATAGAGCCTCTTCAGCCTTCGTTCATTTTGTTGCTCTTAAAGCTGGTTGTAGCAGAACATTTATGTTTCTAGCTTCTAAAACGCGTTTAACGAAAGGCACATGTTCAGGCACATACCAAGGAGCATGTGCAGGATTTTTGACTGACTTTTTTGTATCATAGCTATATTTTCTTTATTTTCCTGATCTATCTATTCCTCTTTTTACCATAACTTCTCTCCAAGTGAGTTGGATATTTAGGGACATTCTCATCTTTTAACGGTGCAATCTACATGATTTGATTTCGTTGAATTAATCAACCAAGTTTGTAGTTGATCTAGATCTGTGATGAGCAAACACTAATACACCTATAACCCATGTGGGCTGCAAAATTAAGATTTATTATCTACCTAGTGGCTGCGAAGGCGTATCAATCGAAGGTGTACTGAAAATAACAATAAACGCCGAATTGTAGCACCTTTAGCCACAAGTAATTAACTGGAGGGCTGCGGCTTGCTGATCGCTGATCTAGATGATTTTGTTGGTTATTGGAAGCTATTTTTGGATCCTTATGTGTGACAAGTATAACTATATGTCATCAGCAAATATTCCGAATAGTTGTATTTCTAGTTGTCCATCAGTCTAGCAGATGGAGATCCCAAGTAGCGTTCCAAATCTCCAGAAGTTCACGCTTCTTTTGAAGTGGTTGCTTTTTTGAATGAAGTAAACCAAATCAAAGGAACCCTGTACTATTAACTGTTGACTTTTACGATTTGTGTATTGCTTCTGCTATAAAGTTGAGTTTGACTCAAATTTTTGTGTATTTCAACGTGTTGCCCAATATTTTTGTCAAGGCAGTTGAAGATTCTTAGATTTGGGACTATTGCGAAAAAGCTGGTATCTATGTATAGTTACACGATAGGATTGAGCAATTATTGGTTGGTTCTTGGATCAATGGCGCACCTTAGACTCAACACAGTTAGCCTATAGGGTTAAGGTTGACCTAGTCCCTTAAGATTTTTGAATCTATAGGTATTAGTTTCAAATACGAAAACTGTTGCAAAATAACCAAATTAAATAAAATCACATCACGATATTTATATCTCAATTTAAAAGTGTACATAAAAGAACTTAATTACCTAGATTCCCTCGCTCTCCACCAAAATGAAAAAACCAGGTGTTGAAAGATTTCAATTTTCTTCATAATATAATTTATGTATATTAGCTTTTCTACAGAATGGTATTAACTAAAGGATAATTCTCAATATTTTAAAAGTGTTACAACAATAAATTAAATTTAATCGTGTTTAATAGTAATCCGTTTCACAACAGAATAGTTTATTTAAAAATTGTGTTTAACACGAAAATAGAATTGATTTAGATCCCACACAATAAGACTTTGACTTAATCGAAAATAAAAAATGCATAAATTGATTTTTTTTCTGTTATTTATTTATTTGTTTATCTATTTTGGAAAGAATCTTTAGAAATCTTTTGATAAATAATCTAACAATATTTAGACAGATTTCAATTTTTCTTGTTGAAAATGTCATAAGTTCAAGGTATTTGCAATTTTTCTTCTTTATTGTTGTTTTTATTATTATTGTTGTTTTTTTATTATTATTTTTTTTAAGTTTTATTTAATTAACATGAAAGAATTCCATAAGGTACTGTAAAATTCAAATAAATTTGCATAATATTCAACTGTTTAATAATTAAGAGTGGTAAGCGCCGGCGCCATGTACAACATAACTTGGATGTTTATGTAGGTGGTATTTTTGTGGAAAAATAATAAAACAACAAAAACCATAACAAGATAATAAAATGATAATAAATAATAATAATAATAAGAAGAAGAAGAATTGATTTGTTTTTATTTTGGCAATAATTTAGAAGTAGTCACTAAACAAATTATTATAATTCGATAATAGTTATTATTAGAATCATTTTATAGCTTGTTAATAAACAAATAATTACCAATAAATTATCTTGATTATCCAAGAATACAAAAACAAAATTTTACCAAGAAATCTGTATAAAATTTAAACAACACATGGAACATCCGCACTATTTACGCTAAACTAATACGCATGCGTACTAAACCAAACAATCCATTCTACACATGCGCATTTCATTCAATATTGTTATTTTCCATTATTTGTGAATTAACATAAAGTTGCTCTGGTTTCCCCGAAATCGCATTAAATCTACCTGATTGTCATCAGTTGAAGTCAACAGTCTAGAATTTAATTTGTATTTATTCCTGTTGTTTTTGTTGTTTTTTTTTCTTTCTTCAACACCAGCAATAAATATTGTTTAATGTTGTTGCAATATGTGAGAGTTGTGATTCGAAATGTTTAGGATACACACCGTATTTGGAAAGACGGGTCTTTGAGAAGATGAGTTCGCGTCCGGATCAGTACAACCTACGCAATACAACATATAAACAACGTGTGTATTGTATGTATCTATAGAAGAGATAGATATGGTGTGTGTATGCCTGAGGAACCACGGAACTTTGTTGTTAAATATTTTTGATAAATTTCCGTGTAATTTCAGATTGCTTTTACACAACAATTATTATAGAGACTTTGATTCAATATTCTCTACGAAAATTCAATAGAGCACTTAGTATCTCGCTAATAATGCATTAGTTTAAGTAATTTTAGTGCTTTTATCGATCTAAATTGATGAATCTATACAGCATTGATCTAATTTCCGTCAAAGATATGATATTGACTTTCATTTTTGATTTATTATATTTTAATAAAATAAGAAAAGTAGTCAATCAGTTCACTCTATACTTATACTTTTTTGTTGTTGTTGTTGTTGTTGTTGTATTGATTGAAGAAAGTCATATTAAAGTTAATTGAAAAAAAGTCAATGTTGTTTTCTGGATGCCTACGTAATTAACTTTGAATTCAACAATGTTAATCGCAAGTCAACAAGATTAAGTCTTTTGGTGGTCAGGCATTGATTCTCAATTAATGTCTATCGGTGGTCGTTTCTTAATTTCTTTATTATCAATACTATAAATATGTATGTTTTAGGAGGGTAGTCATTAAAATACTTGATTAAATTTTACTAAAATAGTATATCTTAATTGTTTTTTTTTCCCCCCAGCTTTATTTCTTCTTTTTAATGTTAAATAATCTATAGATTTGGTGGATGGAGGTATTTGAAAAGTGTACTTTATAGATTTTCTATTGACCTTTTTAGTGTTATTTTGCGACATTTCTATGTCATTGAACATTAAACTATTTAGAAGCAGAACATTGATTTTTGTATGTACCAAATATAGACTTGATGCGTAGAATTTTCGCTTATAATTAATCGTTAGCGTAAAATAGATTACAACTACAATACATTTCGATAGGGGATTATTGATTTTAATTAACTATTTTAGTGCAATCATCTAAAAATCCTCCACTTTCTTCCGATTTACAGTTTAAAAACCATTGTTAACCAATTTTTGCTCTTTTTCAATGGATGGATATTCATCAGAAGATGCTTAGCCAACATTTGAAGGTTAGCAAAACGATTTGAATAACACTTTTGTTAAAAACACATGTTTGCAAAACTTACATTAGCTTTTGGGTGATGATAGGTAATCAAACAATGCTTTTGGCAACATTCCAGGCGTAAGCAGAGTGAATCACTTACAAGACACCGACTTCCTTGGCAGTAGCAAGACGGGAGTATAGTTGCAATTGACATCAAAATATATCTGTAGATAGAAAAATAGGAGGCTTTTTGCTCGAGATTCGTTGAGCCTTCCAAACGTTTGGGCTGTAATGCAACTGCCTCCATGGCTCACAGTAGTCATGCCACTAAGGATAGTTCTTTAGGATTTTCGCGGTTCATTCCGATTTGTGTTAAGGTCGACATCTAAATATTTCAGCTACTTCTATTTTGCATATAAATTTCTGCTTCTTTGTCTATTGCAAAGCCTCATTTTAAAGGATCTTTTGTTGGTGAGTATGATTACAGATGAGAAGCCTTTGGGGAGGGTTGCACCTCTTTAGAGCAGTAGCGTCAAAAATCCGGATAGCCATAATGATTGTTCACTTCTACAGGGAGATGGCAGTCCAAGAACTTTTGCAAATGTTCAATTGGGTGTTTTGCTTTTAATGCGTCTACAGTAAAATGTTGTTTTTTGCAGAAAATTGACTACTTTAAACTATTTTCACTAAAGCTTGGTTTTAGACTATAACTGTTTCATTGCTCTCATACATTCTGATTTGAGGGAAGGGGGTACAGAGAGTTTGCAGATGCTATGATGAAATGAGATGGGAACATGTATTGGCTCCACTTCACGAGTAAACACAGAATAGAAACATATACTTTTGGTACTAAACCCTTGTTTTATTGTTAGTTCAAGCTTAACTGCTTATTTCTAAAACAGCTGTTCTAGCTTAGTAAAGTAATTGAAGAGTTTTTGTTTGAAGAAAAAATGTTCATGTTGATTACACGAGTTAAAATATAGAATTTAACTCAATTACAGTTCGTATGACATTTAGTGTTTGTTTAATTAAAAACTGAGAAAAAAAAGAACAAACAGTTGGCACTGTTGTCTCACCAAATCTGTACAGATCATTAGTTTCTCCACACCAACACCACCACTTATCTTCAAGCTAGTTAAGGAGTCTGTGTAAAAAGTCCTTATTAATAATAATGCTGGTGGTCCTTGATTTATTGAAACATAAGCGAAATTAATTATTGAAAATACTGTTCATTTTTATTTAATAAATTCCCATTTGAAATAATTGAATTTTATTATGTAATCAATTTTAAAATTTTTATGTAAATATTATTTTGTTAAACTATGATTGTAGCAGCTCTTCATTAAAAAACTTTCGTTTAATGATCACACTGTAGGTATTTATTTTTAATTGGTAAAATAAAAATAATTATTCATATTTAACATTGATAAAAGGTAAAACACAACTGGTTTTAATGAAAACAAATTGGGTATAGAAGAACAACCAAAAACAACAACGGTTTTCTACCAATTTTATTCAACTGTATCACTATAAATTAAGTTCTACACAACTATTAAGTTGATTTCTTATAGACAACTTAATCGAATTATTGTTGCCGGAGGTTAGAAGAAACATCAATGTTGTTGCCAATCTTGATCACTTTTCTTTTTTTTTTCAGTTTTAATCTCGATCAAATAAAAAGTTGTATATATATGTTTTAATATTTCTGGGTGGTCTGCCATTATTTTAGCTGATACTACGTAATTAAATGGACCTATTTAGTATATCAATTTTCATATAAATGTATGTATATGATGACTAAATAACTATATGCATTATAAAATATTTAATTATGGTACACATACATCGATAGTTACAAATACGACAACCATCCTTCACAATCAACTACCTATATAGGTGATGATTTTCTCCAGACCACCTTCAATAATAACGAATATTAAGTATTCGATTAAATGTTTATTGAAAGAAATTTTCATCAAATTTAAAGTTGTTTTTATGCACCTCTTAAGTGTCGTTGCGTAATAAAAACGCTAATCGTGTGAATAGAGCTTTACGATTAGACCTAACAATGCTTTGTATATATATTTATGATTTTTGGGAATAGGTGTAGGTGTATGATTTTCATTAAATTCTAACAATCAATTTTTAATAAATCCATTATAACTGATAATTGACTAAAAATTTCAATGATTTATAACTTTGGATTTTTATTGAATTCTCTATTTTCCAATTTACATAAACAAATTTATTAATTTTTTTTTTAAATCTGTATATTTGTTTTCTTTACAGACGCTTTTGCATCGTCCTGGTAGATATCTGACATGGTGAGTATATTTATTATTTAAATAGAAATATTCTATAATTGTATAACTGTTTAAAAAGTCATTTATTATATAAGGGTGATCACACACCATCCGACATTACAGTACAACAGCGCATGTGCCACAATCAAAGTGGCCCCTACTTTTAACTAAAGATATTTCTCTAGACATCATACCCTCTTCCATTCGCAAAAATCTTACGTTGCTATCTTTGTCATGATCATGGTGATACATCAGTGGACAAATGTACTATGCAAACTTACAGGAAACCCCTTAGAGTGGGTTATGTTCGTATCAGAAACACCAAATCTATAGGCAATTGTGGCAATACCCTAATCTTCTATCAGTTGCTAAAAGGTAACCCGCTATTTGGGGCGGTGATTGATAGTGGATCTGCTAACCTTGCCAAAGTAACACACATTACACCTATGTTTGTATATGATTTGGAAAGGTTCTTTAACAGATTAAGGAGTCAAAAATTTGCCGTATACTTTGTCTGTTTTGAATTGATCAACTTGACTTTAAGCCGGTAAAAACAGGAAACGTAACATTCAGTAGATTGATTAAGGAAACAAGGCAACAAACTATTTTTAAGTAGTTGGTAAGTTGAATTTTTTTCGATGTTTGCCAGTAGAGAAAACTTACACACTCCAAACTTTTAACTTATTCTAAATCTCCACTTAAGCTTAACTTAATTATGTCTTATGCTCAACTTAAGAGATTTAGGAGGGGAAGTTGAACTGAGCCTTAGTGCGATTGAGAATATTATGGCTATAAGATGGGGTAAAACAATGTTTTCAAAGAACCTCCCTCATACTAAGCTGTCTATCTCGTAAAACGCTACAGTAGCTTAAGGGAGTAAGTCAGCTACAACGAAGTGTTCCAATATGCCGACAGAGATGCTCCTTTGATTCAGAATCTCCTACTGAAAAAGAAAATCTACTCTTCAGTTGTTTGTGGATTTTCCTCTAGATGTCACCTTAAAGTCAAGTCATCTAAATCAAAACAGAAGTAGTATACAAATGATAAATTACCCATAACGTAAAATACACATTTTGAAGAGTACTCCAGTTGTTTTGTTTTTTTCCCTGACAAGTTCATTTATTAATTATTTTTTTTAAAAATCATCATTCTCTATAATTTTAGCTTTCCACACATATAGAGAATGTTTGGTTTAAATGGTTTTTCGTCCCTGTTAATAATGAGTTGTTGATGAGAAGACAAATAACTTGTTAGCAGTTGAAGCTACAGCTAATTTATCAATTTGAACGGGGGCTGAGCCGCCGACACTCTTTCAATGTCTTGTTTACATTTCTGTTATAATACCACAACTTGCAATAATTCTTTATATACAAAACTACAATAATAACAATTGTATTTATGTAATATATGTAGATTTTTATATTAATATTTATGATTTTAGGTTTACAGCACGGTCAATACTTAGAAGTCAACCCCAATTGAAAGCTGTTATCAATCTGACAGATACTCAGCGTTATTATCATCCCAATGTAAGTGAATTTTTGTATTATTATTATTATTATTATTTTTATTACTTTTATCATTATCATAGATCAGGTTTCTTTTCTAATTTAGTGTTAAAGAGATATGTGCCCCATTTAGATAGATAGAAACAGAGATCAAAGATTGATCTATGTTGATAAAATATCTAGAAATAACTGGAGGCTATCGTTTCTTGTCCTAAAGATACTCGTTAATACAAAACTATCTATTTAAACTGTTTTTCTTTTTAATGTTTAGTAATTTAAATTATCAACATCAAATTCGTTTGTTGCTAATGATAGAGGCATTTAAAGGGTGATCTTTTTGTCGACAAGCTTTCATCTCTTTAGATATGATTTGTTTTTGGGAACATAATTAATTTTTAATTTAAAAAAAAAACAAAACAACGTACACTATCTACTTACTACTAGATATAATGTTTTTAATATAATAAATAAAAATGTCTTATCATCATTGTCGTTCTCTTCTGTCGTTGAGTGTTTTCTTTTTAAACAGATCAAGATAGAGCTAATTGGTTTATGGCATGTGTGCGTGTATGTGTTTCGGTGATATTTTTATTTGTGTTACCAGAAGACATACACATACAAAAATCTTATGCATATTCATAAGCAAATTAAATACATTGAAAATATCACCTGTAATATTATTAATCACATCTAACTCAACTATAATTTGAAATTTTCACAGGTGAAATTTTCGTTTGCATTATCAGTGAATCAAAGTTGAAATGAGAATGGTGATTCGTTAAAACTACTACAAGATTAAGCGATTTTTAGTTGCGCAACTTGGTCGAGCAATCTTTTTTGAATTCAAGCCTTCCTAAATTAAGATTGCCACAAAAACATTGTGAATCTAGAAGAAATATGAGGACACTTTCAATGTCAAAAAGCGTACATTTGTTGGTGGGAAAACGGCAATACGTTCGATCTGTAAAATATTCTTTGTTCCAAATTCTAGCGGCAAACAAAATTTCGTCTTTTGGCGCGCACTTCTTGAAGTGTTTCAAAGTGTACATTAGACAAAACACTTTATATTGATCGAAACAAATGATAGTCGGAAGAAGCAGTGTTGGATGCTCTAAAATTTCCCATGCGTAAGCGTCAATAACGTTTCCTTGAGCGACATGAATTTTGGCGTTGTCATGAATCAATTTTGCATGGCACAATCTTTTGTCAGTAAATGAACGTTTTTGACCAATTGCTTCGTTTAATCGCAGCAACATCAACGATTTTACCTGGTTCCAGAAGTTCATAGCACAATACACAATTTTTGTGCCACCAGACATATAGCGTTCTTGTTGCATCCCTGGGATCTCGCCAATGTTTTCTTCCATTCGGATTGTCGACACGAATCCATTTCTAGTCACCAGTCATGATTTTCCACAGAAAAAACTTACTGTGCTGTTCCATATCCATATTTCCCATAACATATCTTCAATCGCACGATATATTGAAATTGGCTTGCACAAACCAATTTGTGCTAGCATGCTGGAGCGTGAAAGGCGGTCTTTACTGTTGACCCTACTGTTCACCTATTGTCTCGTTTATGACAACATTAGAGATGCCAAAGACAAAAATGTTTCCACTCAAAGTTGATCAACATAAAGTTGACCTACTAATAGTCGTTCTAATAATTCGATTTAACGTTTGTATTTTTGTATTGCAGGTTTTTGTCGATGCAGGCGTTCAATATAAGCGAATCGCCATAAGAGGTCGTGTTCTACCGCCTCCAGAAAAGGTTTTAGAGTAAGTTTATTTTATTTTTTTTTATAATAAGAGCTTTATTATTATTATTATTATTATTATTATTAGAACATTAACCTTTTCTAAGAAAATCAAACGAGATTTTATTATATTTATGTTCATTTGATATTCAACGAAAAAAAATGAAAATAAAAATGAAAAAACATTGTCGTAGACAAAACTGTTTGCAATTTTATGGCGGTAGTAATATTTAACAAAAGATTGCCATATAGGTATATCAATAAAATTAAGAACAAAACAATTGATTATATTTAAACATTTTAAATTTTATTAATAAATATACAAATTATTATTGTTGTAAATTAACATTTTTTTGTTTTGTTTTGTGAACGATATAAAGAAAAAGAAGCATGTCATAGATAGAGTTAATTTAATTTGAGCATTCTTCAAAAGTTCAAAAGAAAAGAAACCGCATTTATAAAGAAAAGTTACCTGCCGCGCGAATTATACTTCATCTCCAAGTGTTTTCTCTCTTCTTTTCTTTCTTTCTTTCTCTCTTTTTCTTTCTTTCTTTCTGTGTTCTCATGTAAATGTTAAAATACATTTCAAAATTGATGTATAGCCTGGGATTGATTCATTGGTATCGTTTATTTCAGACATTAGCTAAAATGCTCTTCACCTTTTAGAGAAATTAATGTTTCTTTAGGCGCCCATCTGTATTTATAAATTTTTAAATAATGAAAATGACTAATTCAAAAACGATCCAATACAATTCAATGTTGAATCGGAAATATTTTAAATAAAAATGATCGAAAACTGCTATCAATTCGTTATTGTTTGAATTACTCCTTTTATGGTCTCCGAAAATCAAGATGTTCAGCTTCGATTACTTAATCCTGACTTAAGGTCGACTTTAATCGAGAAATATGAGGCAAGATCAGCAACAAACTATGCGTAGTTGAGAATAAAGAATTGAAGATATACCGGGTCTAAGCAGAAGAAAATTAGGGTTCTTTTTACCAGTAAAGTGTAAGTGTGTAGATCTTAATCGTACATCCATACAGCTTGCGAAAAACTAATAATATAGGGCTTATTTAGAGGTTTTTGCAATATTTTTATCCTTATTGGTATGGAAATCGACAATCCTATCAAATTCAGTTAACATTACTGGGTTGGGTATCCGCAGAATTTTTTTGGACAGAAAAAGCCATTCTATTATGATTAATGCAAGTTTTTTCTCGGTTCCAGTGGGAGGGCAAGCTTTTCATATAGCCTCTATGTGAGTGCTCATAATAGTTATAATTATTGATCCACGTTCCCTGAATACAAGATGTGAAAAATACAATTTCCCCCTTTAATTTTTCTGGGAACTTCGTGGCTAATTCGAAAAATTTTGGTCATTTCTTAGCACTTAGATAGGAGAAACTCATATCAGGTTGCTAATCGTTGAGCGCGAGAAACTCGTATTTGCTTGCAGCGCTGTTGCGAAGCTTGTGTTAGAAACTCATACAAAGTCTCTTGCTTGTTAGAGACACGGTCTTATTAGAATTGATACAAATTCTGGTCGTTTTGCAATTTTTTGATGGTGCTACGTAGCTAATAAAATAATAATAAGTCGAAACTTTAGTGTTATTTCAGCCTATATTGACTACTAAGGCTTTATCTCTATACTACGGACAAACAGTTAGTCAGATAATCACATTGTGTCACACTTACCTGAAACATGCTGTATATTGCAACAAAGAAGAATTCCGTTTTTTTCTACTTAAAGGATTACAAATGAATTGTAATGTCTCCAGTGTTGTTGCAAAAAGCACCAAAGTCAGTTAATTCTTCTCATTAGTGTCCTTTTGTTTGCTTCAAAACATCTAATTGTCCCTGCTATAATTTTATTGAAAAATGCTTACAAAATTTGTCCAAGTTTTCGTCTTAATGTGACAGCTTTACATATTTTGAAAGCTTATAGAATCTAATAAACACCTTGATCCGATCCTGTATAGTATATATAAATCTTTTTAATAACTATAACATTAATATTATAAAGTTAATGGGGGTAGTTTAACGTGGGTTGGTTTTTGTAGGGCAGTATGCCGACGTCAGCTACTAATCGATCCAATATACAGAATCGTTTTTTAATAGAGATGTCAAAATGATCTAATTTTATATGGCCGTCATTCATCTTGCTTCGTCATTATCTAATTTAGTTTTAAACGCCTTACAGCAGCGTGCAGGCAGGGTTAAATGAAACCCAAAAAAAAAATAATTCATATCATATATTTCGAAACAAGAACAACCAAAAAGAATACAACAAAAAAATCGATATAGATATATGAAGAAAGAGAAGTATGTAGGTATACTATAAATATGAGGGTTAAATTTGACATTTTTTTTTCTCCAAAAGCGTAAATCTCTATAATAGATACGAGGTACATGACAGAGAACCTTGTTCGGTATTGTAATTATTAGAGTCGTTTGCATTTCGTTTCAATAAATTGGCAAGTCACATGAAAATGTTTTGTAATAAATATAGTATGTACTTAAATGTTGTATGGTATGTAAAACTAACAATTGTTGTTGACTTGGTGTACAGTCACCGGCAAATAATATTTTTGCATAAAACCGTAATTTATTAAATAAATCAGGTAAAGAAAGGGGAAAAATCACATGTACTAAACGCAATAGTTGTTCTAACCCTAAAGCCTGGCATACACGCTGAAATCGTCGTACTATACAGTAGCGACACATAATTGTCGCGTGTTTCCACCAAGTGGTGACAAATGGGCGGCTAGTTTCCCGCACTCGCTGATTGGTCAGTTGGAAACACTCGCTTAGGGTTTAATGTTTTACAGTCCCCTAGAGTATCGACTTATCTGTCAACCGGAGCTGATTTAACGCTACTTGTATAAAGCGTAATCAAATTTTATCGGTTTAGCGTTCGTATAAACAGGTCTTAATATAATCTAAGCTTGTTGCGTGTGTTACAAACTAAGCAGTTGCCACATAATTAGTATTTTCTATAAGATAGCTAATGAATCTTGACGGTTATGACACCTAGAGAGGTTTAATGTTCATTCGTTTCATTATAAAGTAATTTGTTAGATTATCATAGAACGCCTCGATTTAAAAAAAAAAAAAAACAAAACAACAAAACAAAAAGTACACTTTTCTATTCAACTAAATCCAGCTAAAGGTTGAGATTTTTATTCGTTTATAATTTGAACGGAAAACAAGAAATAATGCACCATCTATACCACTAGTGGGGGTTTCGTGGAAATTCAATTAAATTTTATAAGCACACTGAATAGTAGTAGAAGAGGGTGGTGTTTATAACGAAATTGGTGAAATGGGCGAAGAAATATACAAAAAGATGATGAAGAATTCTCTCTCATGTTCAACACACACACACACACACATGCATATAGATATTATAGATACACACACACACACACACACACACACACACATAAAACATCAATGTTGCTCTGTCGGTGGTGGTTTTAAAATTAATTAAGAGAGGACCCTTGAAAATATTTACGATGGTGTGCCTGGCTGTCATTCTATTTGTATTTACAAAATTAATAAAGCAACTACTCTAGAGAATTAAAATTTGAATTTGTATATAAATTTCGGGTAGTATAGCAGTAGCAGCGGGTAGTGTGTTGATGATTCGTTAAGTTCATTATCATCCTATTTCATATGTAGATTTCACATTATTTTTTTATTTTTTTATTTGTTACAGGTTCTTTGAGACTGTCGATAAATTTTTGAACAGTTTCGGAAATGATCCAAGTAAGTTTAGATTATTATTTGTTTATTTTTATCTACTTTTGGGTGGTTGTTGGTTAATTTTCAATTTTCAGCGGGTACCAGCAGACATAATAAATTCATTAATATTTTCCAGATTGATTGTTTTAGATAAGGTTGATAGTTGTATTTTCTTTTAGAAAATAATATTCTTAGTTGTCTACTAATTCATCTATACTAGTTTGATTTATATAATTTTTGTAAATTAATATCTTGAAAATTTATGTCTTCGTTAATTTTCATCATCTTGTTGTAATACAACATTCAAAAAATACCAATGGATGAATTAAATGATAGATGTGACAGTATGAGTTAAGGGGTGTTGAAAATGAAATTAAAATTTCAAATTTATGCTGATAAGTAACATAAGTTTATTATCGCCTATCATTATTATTATTATTTTAAAAAGTCATGCTTATATTACTTTCAGTTAGTAGATAGACATTCTATGAGTTTTTTTTTTTTTTTTGGTTTTTGATTATACTGAAGCTTCCGTCTGTATCTGTTTTTAATTCAAGTCTACTTCTCTTGTCTTGTTTGAGAAATAGTTGTCCCTATATACACACATACACACACACGAACATTTTTCAAATTTCAAGTATAATATTTGATTTGGTCTTTCGATCACCACAGTCGTTGCCTCTTCGATCTCTTCTTATTATACCTATGTATGAAGAATTCACGTAGGCGGACTGGACACTTACTTATCTTTTCTACTCTCTAATTATCTAAGAGCTTTATCAAGTTTAGTGTTTCTTTAGTGTTCAGTACAATTCTTGTGAATGTGTATGTGCATAACGTTATTCCTTATTATAAAATAACAGTCGGGATGTTTTTAATAATCTATTCTTATATTTTATATTTTATAACTGACAATGAGTTAGATTATCTAAAAAGGAGCAATGATCTATTTTATTATTTTATAAAACTAACAATATTTCGTAAAGTTTCCATCATTTTTCTAAACAACGATATTTTGTATAAAAGTCATTCATTTCTTCTAAAAGTTTATTCCGTCCTTTTTGGTATTTACGTAAATTGTATTTTACAGGTAACATTAAATCAGAGGAATCTACTTGTTAAAAATAGTAAATTCTGTTTTATTTGTCAATATATTACATTTATGTTGGTATAATTTTATTATATAAGTCGGATGGTTGAAAAGATGTTCAAATGGATTTCTAGAACTACAATACAATTTTACAAATCTGATATACGTGTAGATCAATAAAGTTAATTTGTTTGTATTTTGTAGTAGAATAGGTAATGTTGATAATAGGAATTGGATTAATGAAATTAGAGAGAGAGCAATTTAAATTTTCATCTATAGGAACTCGTATTTGAAAATTGAATTTACGCAATTATACTGCGCAAGAGTAGGACGACAACGTAAACAAACTAATGTACAGTATTGGCCAAAAGTATTGAGTACCATATACAAATATCGGTATTCTGTTATACCGCGATTTGTCGCACGTTTCATTTGTTATGTTGTTTTAAGCTTAATGCGTTATAGAGCTTAGATCCAGAGATATAGTCCAAATTGGGAGGTCTTTTTTCGTCAGGAGGGGAAAGCTTCTATAGACCTCCGCTATCGCCAGATGACACCGGGGACTGTCTGTCGGACTCTCTCTCTTTCGATCCTACCGATTAAAAACTCCTGTATCTCGTTTTTTCGTTCCTTGGAACTACGTGAGCATTACTTCAGGGGACGGGAGGTTATTTTTCTGTCCACTATACATATTTTGTTTATTAACACTCTACTACCACGATTTATTTTTATGGTGGTCCTCAGAGCATCAAAATTTCTGTAATCAAAAAGTGTGTGTTCTGCCATGTCTGTTTCATGGCAGTACTTACAGGTAGCATCTGCTACTTTGCCAATCCGTTGTAGAAATGATTTGAATTCGCCATGACCGGTCAAAGCCTGCCAACCTCACTCTGTTTGGGACATATCCATTTTCCTAAGTCTGGGATAAAAGTCTAGCCCATCTTCCGTATGTGTCCCACTTTGTCATTTCAGGAGGTCTATGTTGTTTTTTTTGACCAGTCCTCCTCAGATAAGTGCTGGTACCTTATCGAAACATTTTAATAGACATTTTTTTGGTTGTTTTCAGATAGCCTAAGCTTTTTTCTAACTTTGTAGCTCTTTAAGTCAGCTTTATTGAGTCTTTTTCGTCTTATCTTGGCAGAAATTGATCTTCCAATTTCTTCTGACAAGTCAATGGCTAACTTAGAAAACTTGTTCAAATTAAAAAAAAAATCTAATCAGTTTCCTATCCTCACACACTAAGGTGCCTTTCTTTCATGCAGTTTTTTTGTTTATTGATATGTGATCTGATGTCTTCGAATCGTTTTTTAACATATTTTTGGATTCGATGCGACAACTTAGCAATTTTGAAAGATTTCTATTTGTTTCCGTTGATTTTTAAAAACGTTGTTACAAATTAAGTTAATTTTTTCACGTATTTTTGCAGTAAACTGACTGATTTTCAAAATAATACAATGAAAATTATGAATCTTCTGTGTTATAGTTAACTGTGACTGTCCCTTGATTATTTATGTTGTTACATTATTGCACGATTTTCCTGTAATAGGGGTTGCTAATAGCATGTAATAATCAGAATATTCATGTATTAATTAATATCTGATTTAAACAAGTAGACATGCATGTTGTTAGTTCATTTGACTGACATTATATTGCAAATATTTGTGTTGCAACTGTAAATCTCAAGAAATTTTTAAAATTTCTCTACTGTATAAATGTTGCAATCATTTGATAACAGTAAAGTAATCGATGACCACATTCAGTTATAAAATGCAAGTAAAAGAAGCCGTTATAGCGATGGAAATGCATCAAAATTTTTAAAATTGCAAACAAAACGACAAATCACTAGTTATTCTTGTTTCATCCTTTGAGAATTTACCCACTCCCCAAATTATGTAAGCCCTTGTTGAGACAACAAAAGAAAATAGATTTCCATGATTTGTCCCCTAATATATAGGGTTCAACTATAGAGTCAGACTGTTGTTTGTAAGTTTGTAGATTTATCCACTCTTTAAAACTGAAAATTGTGGTTAAATTGTTTCAAACAAAATATTTAAATTTATATTTTAGATTTATTCAAATAAGTAAATGTAATTGACACACTATACATACAACACATACTGTTTTGTAGTAACAAATTAGATTTGATATGTTCAGACCCCCCATAACAAGCTTATACTACCTATATATTTATATTGGATGTATACAATATGTATATATAGAAAACTTACCGACAGATCGAATTGTTCGATACAATCAATTTCAATATGATCATTGATATCACCGAGGGGTGCCAGTTTAACTGTCAGTTACTGGTGCATTTATTACCATTATTTGAATTATACCGTTATATTCTACTGAATATTATAAATTTATCCATATTTGATCTTTATTGGAATGTTATTGATGATTGAATTTAAAATTTGTATCCAAACAGATTACATTTTACTGTCCAGTTTGATTAGTTGATTATGTTTAGTTGTTGTTTTTTTATTCTTTATTGTTATGATTTATGTGTAAGAATGATATTTTTAATGATTAACATAACAAAGACTTTGAAAAGTGACTAGTAGATGATCACTAGATGATTTGTTCTTATGTCGACGTGTTCTGCTACTGTTGAAAAACAATTCTTTCATTTGTTTTAAATGAAATTGAAGAAAATTATTATTCAAAGTATTGTTCATCGCTAGCTACTACTTATTTTTCTCATCTTTCGGGAAGGAGACGAATAGCGTGTCGAAAGAACGCCTCATCTTTAGATGCAATCCACGAATCCACCCATTTTTTGCAATCTTCAAAAGAAGTGAACTTCTGCTCAAACAGACCATGGGCCATCTATCGAAACAAGTGGTAATCCAAAGGAGCAACATCTAGAGAATACGGGGGTTGGGGTAGGACTTCTCATTTGAGCATTTCCAAAATGTTACAAAATGACATTGTCGTGTTTTTCCTTTAATGCATGGCTCAAGCGCATCAACTGTAGTCGGTAGCGATTCCCAGTTATGGTCTCATTCGGTTTTAGCGGCTCATAGTAGATTACATCCTTCTGATCCCACCAAACACACAGAGCATAAGCTTGGGCTTATTCGATGCAAAAATGCCTTCCTTTTCTCCCGGTGAAACAATAATTCACAGATTAAAAAACGTTTTTCAACGTCCCTCTGTATCCAATTTCCTTGTTTGTGGATCACTGCCATGGTTTTAAGGCGTTTTCCTACCGTTGATCAGTCAACTCCCAACAATCCAGACAATTCTTGAAGTGTTTGGCATGAGTCTTCATCGAGCAATGCCTCCAATTCTTCATCTTTGAACTATTTCGACTGTACAGGTCGTTCCTTGTCTTCCAAGTCGAAATCACCACTTTTAAAACGTACAAAGCACTTCTGATACGTTTGCTCAGTTAGAGCATGTCACCATAAACATGCACTAAAATTCGATGACTTTCGGCAGTACTTTTTTCCATCTTAAAGTAATGAAGTAAAACTCGCAAAAACTGAAACTTCTGCTCAATGACAGCTGTTTCATGGGGAATATATAATAATCTCCTGTAAAACGCTACGAATTGATTCCAACATCTAATAATTGGCGACACAGAAACTGGGTAGATTCAACTTTTTGTGGCACCACAATTACACTAGATGCATGTTTATACAAGTAGAATAATCAGTGGTATGTTGCTATTATTGATACAATTTTTTCTTGTGTCTCACCTGTGTAACGATCTCTTTGAGTCAATGTTTTCTTAATTGTGGCGCCACACTACGATTTTGTGTCGAGACAGAAATTATCGCGTTACAACATGCGCGCCGGTGTAAAAATTCTTGAATCATTATTATCAAACAGTGTTACCTCTTTATAATCAATTTATAGTTTTGAGAAATATGGAAAAACCTAATGTTTTATATCTGATTTAGCGATTTTTTCTTCTCATTTTCCATAAGTCAACCGGAAGATAATATACCGGCGTCAATTTATACACATATAATGTATACATATATGATGATTATTGACAATGTTGTAATATTTATTTGACTATTGGCCAATTTGTTATATTTGTTTGCAGATGCACTCATTGGAGTTCATTGTACTCATGGTTTGAACAGAACGGGCTATTTAATCTGTAAATATATGGTGGAACGGATGAAAATCAATCCACACCAAGCTATCAAAGGTAAGTATATTATATGAACCGTTTCTATTCAATAATAATAATAATAATAATAATAATAATACAACTATTGTAAATATTATTTGATCTAAATTCCGTTAAAATATCATTCAATCATATTAAATAAATAGTAAATTCAAACAATACAATACTAATTGTGAAGTTGTAGTGTTTACTAAGGATTTCTTGACTTTTTTCCACCTGATTTTGCTCTATCTAAAGAATAATAATTACATCAAAATTTATAAAATATTTGAGATTAAATCAATTTATTATATCATCTAGTTATTAACAAAATAACGATACTCTAACATAATATTTTTCTCTTTAAATATATATACGTATCATTATATATTATGTTATATCGATAAATTAAACTATTAATCAATAGAAAGTACCGCGCCGCTATCCGATTAATTTAAAAAGCAAAATAGGATTACATCTAATTACGCCTATAGCTATAGTTAATATTAGATATGTATATGCAAGTGTAACAATAATAAATCATTTATAAAAATATCATAAACATTAACTATATAGCTATTGTATTATAATCAGATTTTTTTTCTTTTCAATACAATACAAAATTGATATATATGTTGTTCTAAAATATAAGTACAACGATTATGTCAAATAGCGCCATCTATCTAACACAAACTATAATACCCAAGTCTTGTAATGACTTATACGTAAATAATCTAAAGTTGTTTTTTTTTTTTTGATTTTCAATAATTCCTAGATTTCGAACAAGCTCGTGGTTATCCAATAGAAAGACAAAACTATATAGATGACATATTTGATATGGTTACTTATGAATCTTATGATAGGGATAATCGACATAGAAAATATAACCTAAGACCAAGATATGAGCAACACCACCAACAACAACAACAACAATACGAAAATACAATTGTCTATTCTGAATTAAAGACAAATTATGTTGATAAACAACAAAATAAAAGGACAAGACTCACTATCAATTTCCAAAATGAAAGTGTATACAATCCATTTCAATTATTGCCCAATATTTATGGACAAACAAATCAAATTCAAAATGTTATTTTGAGAAAGAAGACAAATAGTACAGATACATCACCACAAACATGTAGATTGCAAATTAAGACTAAGTTTACTGATACCCGTCAAAATAACGATGTAAATTACAATTTAAAAACGAAAACTACTATTAACAGCCAACAGGATGGAACTGAAAATGCTGAGGAACAACAGAATAAAAACGAAAAATGTATTTCGATTAAAACGACAAATATTACTGATAACTGGCAGATTAACGATGTAGATGGCAACTTAAAAACGAAAACTACTACTAACAATACAAACCAGAAGGATGAAACCAAAAATGGTACTTTGAAATGGAGGAAAAGTAATTTTAAGGAACAACAAAATAAAAACAACGCATGCATTTCGAGAAATACGACAAATATTACTGATGACTGCCAGAATGATAATGTAAATCACAATCGAGAAATTGAGACAAACATCATTGATGATCGCGAGAATAAAAATGTAGTTAACGATTTGCAAATGGGGACAAATATTACTGATAACCATGTAGATGGTAACTTAGAAAACAGCCAAAAGGATGATCCTGAAAATGGTACTTTGAAAATGGAGACAAGTAATAATGGGGAACAACAAAATGAAGACAAAAAACTCACTTCGACAATCACGACAAATACTATTGACGACTATCAAAATAATAAAAATAGAAATGACAATTTAGAAATGAAGACCAATATGGTTGATGACCAACAAAATAAAACTAAAAATGATAGCATTAAACAGGAGAGGCGTAATATAGATAAATCAAGAAATACACATGAAGAACGCAATTTGCAAATGAAGACAAATCGTACTTATGGTCAACAATATAAACGTATGTATGGTAATTTGGATGTAAAGACCAGCATTAACTGGAGAACAGAACCTAAAAGAGATTGGAAAAACAATGATGCAAAATTTGGTAAACATTGGAGATCGAAACCTCGACAATTACTAAAAAAACAAAATTATTATAACAAAAAACAAAAAACACAAAGCCATTGGATACTTAAAAGACCTGAAACTGAAATGGAAAATTCGAATAATCAGGAATTTCAGAGATCTTCATGAGAAGTCAAATATCGTTCCAAAACCAAATCTGATTGTAATTCGAAATGAAGAAAGTTTGTGAAAGTACACAGAATCAGTAATAAATATTCAATAAATTAATTATTGTTGTTCATGCCCTTGTCATACTGTCTCCTATCCACCCAAAAAAAAAATTCACAATTATCCTTATCTTGTTATCACCAATTATCGTTGTGTATTAATTGACGGCACCGACATAAATCATCATGTTTTGACATGATCTGGCTATATTCATCAAGGTGTAATATTTTCTCTCGTAAACGAATAAAGAATTCCAATATATTGATGTTGTTGTGATGGTGGTTTAGTTGGGTGGTTCGTGGCAGAGAGAAAAGAGTTCATAGCTAATGATTTCGCAGTTCATTTTTTAATTTATGATCCAATATCTCTACAGGGAAGCTAATTCTTTTAAATACCTGAACATAAAGTGGCCATCGTATCCAGACATGAGACGGAACATACAATAAAATTAAGGCGCGTACTACAGTTAAAAGTAACATTAATGTCTACCAGTTCGGATGAAAACAATACATTTAGTTTGAATAATGTCGGAGCCGATTGTATTAACGACTCTTTTTCGGTCTTAAATGCATTATCAGTTAGATTAATTTTTTCATTTGTTATCTTTTTCTGTTTTCAAAAATGCTCCACTATAAATTAACAGAGGTAAAACAAATGATAGATACGATCGATTTTAGCGGTAGCAAATGTCTCCCTTCTAGAAACTTGTTGACAAATATCTAGTCAATTCTTGAAATTGTCAAAGATCACATAATACTGTTCTGGTGCGAATCCGAACAGTTTCGTTAATTGGACTTAAGATTACCTGTTCGTTGGAATTCAATGTATTTTGTGTCACTATATAATAGCCATAATTTGAAAAAGCTTCTGTGTAACGGTAGTTACTAATTAACAAAATAAACGAAGATCTTTAGAAAAGAGAATTGGGACAATTTATCGATTTCAGATCGTTGAAAGATAGAACTGAACAGCAATTTCCAACAGCCTACCTATAGTGTCGGTTGGCGGCGCCTCTGGATTCTTATCGCAGCTCGTAAAATGACTACGTTTACGATGATCCTCCTCCTTTTCAACTGCGACCGTTCTCAGAACACTTTTTCATTGCTAAAGATCAACATAACAACAACACAACACACACAAAAAAAAACAACAAGAAGGTAAAACGTGTACCAAACGTCAATTGTTTAAATAAATACCCGTCTGGAATGAACACAATTAATAATGATTTCTCAAGATTCGTCGACTATGTTGATTTGTCTCTTTGTCTGTGTATTTGTATGTCCATATATGGTTGGTAGACATGTATATGTGTGTGTGCAGTCGGTGCAAGTCTAATCGATTTCTGTTGTATATGGAACGACCCTCATAATTCTATTCAGTTTTTGAACGAATGCTATTCTCTCTACTGTGGACAAAATGATGTTTGATTAGTGAAGGTGCTATTGTTGTTAACTAGAATTTAATTGTGGCGTATCCGCACTATACACACGTTAACGTCAAGTCGTATCGAATGACGCACGCGTATTCTAAACGCAATTTTATAAAAAATTCTCTAAAACTTTGTACATGAGGAACGGAATATTGTTGGTAGAAGAGGTTTAATGTGAATTAAGTGGACATTTATCTAGCGGCAAGGTCGTTTTAATTAACAAGTCTATCAATGCTATTTACACCTCTTCGGTGTTTGAGATGCTGCAACGCAGCAGCAGCTGTCATTTTTTCCTAAAGTTTCACTTGTCTATGTTGTTTGAAATCAACAAGTTCTCGGCTTATTACTTTGTTATGATATTAATGATAATCTTTTGTAATCTAGAAGTGTAATTCCCCTAGTTTTGGTTACAATAATTTTGTCGTAAATCTTTTGCAAAATTATCCTGAAAATTGTGTCATTAATCAAGAATGCCAGGTATTTTCTTATAAATAACGTTTTTAAATCACTGCAAATATAAGGGAAACGTTGATAACGTTAATTGTCTTTACTTAGCGCATACTTTTATCCTAGGTAGGATATATTTTTTTATTATTTGTATAAATACTGTTATAGACGAGTATTTTATCGCTTTCGTACACTACACCTTTGATACGTTCGTTGATTATACGCTTCGATTTCTAATTCATAAAGAAACAACAACAACAAAAAAAAAACATTCCAGAAAACGTAAAGTTTACCACCGGTAATCAGCGCCGTTTGCGCGCCACCATATAGTGGGGGGAGTATTGAGATCGAAGGCATCGCGACGGCGACGCCGGTATCAGGTCAGTCAGTGTGTCGACGCTTATCGACCCAAACAGAACAACCACCACGATTATCAAGAACAAGTTGATTGTTATTAACACGCGTCCGCAACAAGATCGGACCAATGCGGCCCCCATAAACACATGTACGAAACGGACAGGTAAGTTGGTGTATGTATATGTGTGTAGATAATTAATTTAACCATATCGAAAATCTCTGTTCGCGCAATTATTATTATTATTATTATTGTTGGTTGTTTTCTTATGAATAATATTAAGTTACTGGAAATCTCCCAGCAGGATAATACTGTGAAACAGCGTTTCATGTCGTGTTAGATTAGGTTACACCTGACACTGTCAATAGACAACTGCAATAAAAAATCGTACAAATGACGGGGAATTACATATTAAATTAAAAACAATAATATTTTCTTATTAATGGAGGTCAGTAGTGGCATAAAAAACATTTCACCTCTACCATCTATAATATCGTTTTTGAATTTTTAATTAAAAACAAATATTGATTTATGTCCAAATTCGAAATGGTGTCGTCGTCGTCAACGACTATAATTTCATTCATTCCTTGATATTTGTCCTTTTTAGAAAAAGAAAAAAAAACACTATTATACAAACAACATAATCCAAATTAGCCAATAATCCTCGAAATTTTATTGTTTTACAACTTATCATCATCATCATTATAATGATCATCAGAATGAAAAGCAAAAAAATGATAATGATGAACTCTCTCTAAGACTTAACACCACCTGCTGTATTCTTACCTGTTAACATCTCTGTGTTATTGACGTCAATTTATTTTATTTTGGAATAAGTGAAAATAGCACAACGGGATAGTTCCTGTCCGGTCTGTTATATATATATTTTTTTTGTATGTGGTGTTGTATAGTGGAATGCTTTTATTTTTTTCTCCAAATTTGTGCATCCACAATTGGAAATTCTACCTGTGGACGGTGTTGTTTGGTTTTTACACCTTAAAACCAATAGTTCCTAGAAGTGTACTATTGTCGGTATCTTCCATTTATTACTTAGTTTCTATAGTCGGTGAATTCAAGTTTAATAGGCTTAACTTTTAGGTTTGTTTGCTAATAGCAAATTTGATCAAATCGAGACAGATACGGTATACTGCTAATGAAACAATTGAGACATTCCCATCTATATATACAGTATGCGGCAACAAAACAGGCACATAGGGAAAAGCATCAACCCCACCCACTCTCCTGAAGAGAAACCTCATCTCTAGTACCGATACAATGTGTTCTTTAAGAATGAGATGAGTAGCGTCAATAACCGACGTTCTTACACGTCTGGCTGACCAGTTTCCGTTTATCCTAACGTATGTGGACGACATGAGAGTGGGTAGGAAAGATGCGTTCTCCGATGTACCTAGTTAGCTGCTGTATACTGTATACTCTTACTACTAGCGTTTTGTTGGTGAGAAAATGGTGATTGTTATGTTAAAACGTAGTATTTTATATAACATGACAAGACTCTAATAATAATTTATTTCTGTATTTGCATACATGTCGATAAATGTCGATAATGTTAAAGGCGGTAATATGGAGACATCATTTCATTTTATTATCGAAGGTGCAAAATTTTTATTTCTTCCAATTTTATTATCTGTCAACATTCAATAGATTCATTCATAAAATGTGTTTTTTTTCTCCAACTGGTATATAGGTGTTAAAAATTTCTCAAAAACGTAAATAAATAATAATAATAATAAAATTAAAATAGACATACCTTGAACAGGTACAAAATCATTTACTTTAATTATTATTTATTGTAAATAAATGAAGATTTAGATATTTTTGAAGAGATTCTAATATTTATTAGGTAAATATTTAACGAAATAGATCCTTATTTTCAAACAATTTATTTAATTTTCTAATTATCGTTTAATTTGATTCTTATTAACAACTATTATTATTAGAGATTCGCTGAGGATCCGCGTAAATTCCTAATAAAGACATCAACCACGTATCTGTTGCAGTGTTAGCGTTAACTCTAATTATGTAAAAATTGCGTTTCTTTAAATCCATCTTGTATTGAAGTTGTCAATTTCTTTATTCCACTCCGATACATGTTTGATGATAATAACATCTAATTAGCAATAAATAACATGAACAACTATGTAGGTGTGCAATAGAAAGAGTACTTACCTGTTTGTCAGTATTATAAAACATAAACATGTGAAAATGTGCACATGTATACAGTTGTTGTTGTTGTTGTATTTTACAAGGGCAATAGGTATGTTTCAATTAATTGAACTTGATTGCAAGTAAGCATTGGGCGGTAAAACACCAAGTAAATTCACGCCTTGACGAGTAGTTGGCAATTTGCATTCCAACATGTTTTTCTACATACATTTATGTGTGTGTATATCTGTATGGAATATGGTTGAACTAAAGAGAAAACCAGTTAGGCTGTACCAGAAGCTGTTCCATTCTTTCTACCTATATACCTCACCCAACTCTTTTTGAATGATTGATATTTGATACGATTTATTATAACACTGACATGGATCATTGAATTGTCATTATCTGTTTATATAAATCGATAATTTGTGTTGAAAAATTGAATAAAACGGTCAATTTGAAAATGTGTATAGTTGATCGAACGAAATTCCACATTTTGACTTTATTTCTAAAATATAACGAAATAAACTTTCTAACAACATCAACCTCCACAACTACCATGATATTAGCCTTTAGGAATTAATCAATAACTGATAAAGGTCCTTGATTTTTCTATGCCAATATTTGCATAATAAAAGGAATAGTCCCAAATAATGGTAGACTTTCTCCTCTTTATTCTGGCTCAGTTCTTGATTCATATTGATATGCTGGCTTTGTGCCAACCTGTAAGTGACCTAGCTTTTGTATTTTTTTCTTTATATTTGCCTCTTTGAAGGCTCTTTATCCTGTTTCTCGTAGAATTCTTTAGAAGCGATCAGTACCAGTTTAAACTCAGCTCTTAGATCTTCCAGCAACGCTTTTATCTCAATTTGGAAAGTATGGAATCAAATTATCCTTCCTTTTGTTGCTCGAATTTCTCAAAATATGACGGAACTATTGCTTTATTCTTTGGCCTGATCGCTATTCCACTACAATACTTCATTTTTACTGCTTAGACGGTCAGCTTTTAGGTCTAGCAGCAACATTTTTACTTGCAACAAACTCTATTGTTTCTCATCCGGGTTTGGGAGGTGTGGAACCAAATTTTTACTTCCTTTGTACCTGAGATTTCTCAAAATATAAAGGAGCTTTTGTTTCACTGTCGTACCTTTTACTTCCTTAAAGTTAAGTTGTTCATATTTTGATTGCTTGACTGTAATTTGGGATTTTGACCGACAAATTGTGCGTGTTGAAACATTTAATTAACTAAGGTTAAAGAACAAAAAAACAATCAATAATGGGCTAATGAATTGAAAGACTCCACCACTATTAAATTAATGAAAATCGAAAATTCTGAATTGATTCCTGCCATAATTACTGAATCTAATTTAGGAGCCAATTTATCGAGTGGTTGTATGCTTGTCGGAAGACAGGGTGAGCTTTTACATGCCACTACAGGAAATGCCATTTAAAACTGAAATAAATGACCTTTTACATATATATTTTCATTTTACGATTAATTTTCAACGAATAATTTAGAAATTTTTATAAAAATTACCCCATAAATAATGTTGTTAATAAAACTATAAAGAACTAGCATAAAAATTCTAAATGTAATGATTGATAGCGCACATTTAGTACGTGATATGATTTTCTATATGAAAGATACGTATATTTAATATTTTTCTAAGCCGCATAGTATTTAAAAGCGTTAAATTATAAAAATCGTGAGTCAAAGGATGGGCATCCAAAAATTATAAAGAAATCTTCTACAGTTAATAGAAGAGACGTGGTGGAGGAGGAGGAGAAAAAAACAACTACTGCACGGCTGAGATATCGATACATCCACGTATTATATTATCGATGTGGGGACATTAAAATATGCCACTTGTATCATGTTCACAATGCAAACAAAAAAATTCCAAATGACACTAATTCAAATGCTTGTTTTTTTTAATTAAAACAAATTATGACCTATCAGTAATCGTGACACCCTGTTGAGTTAATGCTTGTTTTCTCTCCCCCTGTGTGTTTTCAAAACTTTCATACTACTTCGTTGTTGTTATTTTGTTGTTTTTTTTTCTTCTTCTTTATTACTATTATGATCATTCTAAAAATATATGTACGTATAACAATTGAATCAAGCAAAAAACTGGTCGCCACTGTGGCGTCCTGTGTAAACTCTCCTATAAATATCAAGTCAAATTGTATCTTATTTGATAGTGGGACCCCGGTGTTTGCGCGACTTTCAGGTGACCGACTTGTTGTCGTATTATAGTATTTTGTAGTAGTAGTAGATAGTGGTTCGTTGACTTGGCTGAAACTGAAGCCAGAAACTATTGAGAAGAAGTAGCGTCATGTCTAGACTTTTGGGAAACAAGTGGTTTTATTATGTAACTTTTTAAAAGTCCATTGCGGAAAAGAACATGAATGATATGGATATCTATATGGATAAACAAGTTATAGATTTAGTAGGAAAACAAAAACGTATATTTTATAAATATTATTAGATTTTTCTCGAAAATAGATGGAAATTTTTTGATGTAATTGTGAAATAAAATCGATTATTTTGTTTATTAAAACAGACCACCTATACTCGCGAATCTATTGAAACAACACCAGAATCAACGTTGGTTAAAATTTACAACATTACCACTATAGAAAAGCTCTTCAAGATTTTATCGTAACACCATTAAAGCTAACAATACGTTGATTTTATACTGGCAATTCTAGCTTAAAGTAGCTTAAATCAACTTCATTATTTTTAGTATTTCGCTCTAAACTTTACCGTATGTTGTGGTTAAATAGTGAAAGTTGTGGTTGATTTAGTGTTAATAATAAAATCGTTAATTACATTATGTTGCGTGTGTAGAGTTGAAACGGCTGTCTTTTAAAACATTGCAATCATAGATGAACAGTTTGATTGTAGAGTGTAGGTCAACTGTATTCATCATATGTGTGTACACAATATTGTTTAACATTGTGTCATATTAAGTATCGTATGAATATTACCATATGAATGGTAAAAATCTCTGCCCCCTTTAGTTTAATTCAATTCAACTCTACAAAAAAAAAAAACAACTTCAAAATGATACACACGATAAATAATCACTCTTTATAAATATATAAAAGACGATGATATTAAATAACCAAAAAGGTTGGTGTAAAACAGTTGGTAATTCTGGGTGTTTATATCGAATAACAAAATAAATAAATTGATTTTAATAAATCAAGAAGTTCTTGAAAGGTGTTACAGTGGCTGAGTCGTAAATCAGTCCGTTTCAAAGTAAACGAATCAGAATCATTCCGAATCGGACTGATGTAAATCAATCATCAGTCCTGATTTAGATTGATTCAAACTGAAACAGTGTTAGCATCTTCCTCAGCTAAATTCCAATTAATTTGGTCGAATATTACACCTGTATGAACCTTAATTTGTTCTTGAGTTGATGGAATTTTCCCCGACGCTGCACCACGTTCAAGTAGGTACTTCGGATTGAAGTAATAGAATCTTGTGTATGTTGCAAATTAAATGAATACCTACTGTTAGTTTTATTGCAATGTCTTTTACGGTTATCAACACCAGTATTGCCCCAGGATCAACAATATTTGTCTTTATTAAATAGTGGTAAACATGTCGTTATAAACGTTTTGCTCAATTTGTGAAGTAGTTTCTAACAATAACGACCACCTCATAAGCTTACTTTGTGGTAGTTCTATGATGTTTGTTATTATCGTCATATTATGTTGCAATTTTTATATTTTGCATAATGTTAACAACAACATTTGTATAGAGGTTGGGGAAGTAGTATTGCTTTACTATTAGTTTCTCGAAGTTGTCCAATATTCTGCATAGATCTAACGGTTTTGAATCAAGGGGCACCCGAATCAAGAATCATACGGTTTTTAACCACAAGAGACATCCTTAAACGTCCAAAACTTCTTCTGAGAAGAATTATTCATGGAGATATAATGGTAAATACTGTTTCTTTTAGAATATCAGTCTTATTATTATTATTATTATTACTGTTATGTGTAAGGTGTTTTTCAGTCCTTTACACACGAGTTGTGGTTGATTCCCCTTGGCCTATAAGGCTTTTTGTACACCCGTCAACACACCTGATTTGAGTTAAGTGTCTTCCCTCAATAGTCCCGTCCTTAGGGAGCCCTTTTTATTTCTTCGGGAGAGATATATTCCCCTCCCAGATACCATGCTCTGAGATCCTTCAACGCCTACATGTTGGGTCTTTTACTTTCCCAATATTATTGAGATGCTTCCTCAGTGCACAGTGACCAGTATACAGTCCTGTGATTTGCCTTAGTTGCCTCATATTTAAATTTAGGTTTGAAAAATCCAGAAATGTCTTTGACAAGGCCATTCCTGGTAATTCTTCTCAGTAGAGTTGGTGTTTTCATTCTAATTCTTACTTTATAGTGCCCTTAGCGTCCTCATAAGCGATGCCGTATGAGGGTCCCGCTGTTTTGGTGGCCTCTTTTGCCAAGTAGTCTGCCTTCTCATTTCCTTTGAACCCTTGATGAGTTGGCACCCATTTCAAGATCACCTTGTTATGTTCATCAAGCTCCTTCAGTGCTTCGAAGCATTCTGTTTTGAGGCGGATGCTTCTATTTCTATAGCTCCTCTACAACATGATCGGTTCATAGGTCATTATGGCTATTAATTCCACTTGGAATATGGAGCGATCGTTTCCTAGCGCAAGAGAAATTGCCTTCTCATGCCTGGGCTCAACTACTCGTATTCCTGTGTTCACGGTCGTCTTGGAGCCCTCTGTGTGCCAAACGTTTCCTCCTCGATCCATGTTTTCCTCCTTGTCTATCAATCCTTCCCCTTCTAGTATTTCTACTTTGAAGTTCCTATTGAATCGATAAACTGTGTTGATTCTGTCAGACAACATTCCTAGGATAGAAATATTGTCTTTTTTAGACGGATGCTTTAAATACGGGTTCTCTCACTAACCCATTAGTTTTCAAGCGATAAGAAGCAGCCGTTACCTTTGCCTCCACAACCAGGTGTAGAGGACTGAATCAGTCTTAAGTTTTGTACAAATGAACAAAATATCTTACAAATCCAGATTCCCCTTCTAAAATTCACTTTTTGACTATTTGCCAAATTGCACAAATTTGATCCACCGTATTGTCATTTTAGTTCCTTTCAGCCAAATTTTATTGGCAATTGCAGCAATCTTTTTGAATACTTGCCTGTAACATGACCACTTTCACTATCGTTAACATGAAGACTGATTGCTTTTAATCAGTTTTATTACAGTCAGATTTGCAGTTCGTTTAAAAACAATAAACAAAATCGAGACTATCTTTGTGAACGATCATTTAGCTTTTATTGTGTTTCGTGTTGTGCTTCGAGGCAATTTATTATCAATCAATTATTATTATTATTATTAGAGAAAATTCCCCTACAGACAGGCTCTTATTTAGCCTTTCACTATATAAAGATTACACTGTATATGATCTCTTAACTCAATAAGCAATTTTCCTGCTTCTGGAATTTAATGGATGCCTTGCAGCAATCTACAACTGATAGCTACTTAATGTACAAAATGAACTGAAATCAAGTCTCATATTTTACAAGTAAATACTAATAAATGTGTGTGTGTGTGTGTGTGTGTGTGTGTGTGTGTGTGTGTGTGTGTGTGTGTGTGTGTGTGTGTGTGTGTGTGTGTGTGTGTGTGTGTAATAAATTATTTCAATTACATTCGAAATGTTAACACATGTAGTAAAGTAACGGATTTGCAAATTTCTAACAAAATTTATTGAATTCTCTAATGGTTGTTGTTTTGTATTGAATCTCTATACAACAGCCTCTATATTATTAGTTGCATTCTATTAAAAATTAGTCTATGAAAGTTTTCGGTTATTTATTGTGGTCAAACAACCTTATCCAGTTCTGTGATCATCTCCAACATGACAGTCTTGTTAATTTGAATAAATCCGAGCCTCGATTGAAACAAAACCAAAACAAAACATACACACACACAGAGCAAGAGAGGAAAAAAACGTCTGTTTTGGACTGCCGACAAGTGATTTTTGTGGTAGGCGTTTAACAAGAAACCAAAAAGAAGAAGCATTCAGATTCTTTTTGAAATTTTCAACATTTATTGCTGCTTTGTTCTAATCATATTTGCCATCAATAATAACAACAATAAATGTGGTTATTTGTATAATTGATGATGATTAGGATCGGATCACCACCATCAATATTGGGCATATTTGACATGAAAGAGAAGAATCAAAGGTGAACACTTTGATTATTATAGTGGCAGTTGTGTTCATTGACAACTGTGCTGACAATCGGATAACAAGTCTAGCTGTCATTCAAATACACATAATGCTTCTTTGACTTTCTATAGTTAGTTTTGTTGTATTTTAAGCATTACAACAGGTTTAATTTACATTTGTGTGTCATATATGTGTATGTACGTACGTACAACAAATTTTTCTCAATTATTTTCCTATTGTCTACCATTCAAAATTTTGTGTTGTCATCATCTTTGTTTTGTCATATAAGGAAATCTATACGTATATACATAAACACTAACAGGGTATATTTATGTATTTGTTGAAATGCACCCACTGAAATGTCTTGAATAAGAGAATTGAGGACACGCCTAATGCTATCATTTTTTCCGTCGTTATTGTTGTCACTGTATAAATAATAAAATCAAATATTAAATAAAGAGTAAAAGAGAAACAACTCGTTTCATTATATTATGTTCTGTGTGTGTGTATGTGTATGCTTTTTTTTATTTTTGATTAAAAAAGGATTAAATTAATGAAAATTGTTGTATAAATCTTGTTTTACTTCAACTATAAAGAAATTTATTGTGACTTGGTCACAGTTTAAAAATACAACAAACTAGGTAGGTATTCTGTCTTTTAAATATGGTGCTACCAGTACCATTAGATAATTTCCCAAATTTATCACTTGAATGTTCCCACGAAACGTGATAGTAATTTGGATTCGTTGAATAGATGTTTGTTCCTTTTTTTCTGTTCATTTCTAAGTTGTGCAACACTATTGTAAAATAAGGCAATACGAGATGAGAATATCGTGTACACCAATTCTTTTTTTTTATCTAGACTGCGACTAGTTTGGGTTTGCCAATTTGACTTTTGCGAAACAAAAGCAATACCAATAAAGCCAGTTTTCTGTTGCTCCGAATTAGCTGAGAGAGCGCTCACAAGGTGGTAGCACGATTTTTCATTAAGAAGTCACAAAAGACATCCATAGGTCTTCATGAAAAGTCTAACATGACTAAATTATTGTTAAACCAGCAATCAAAATCTTCTGTCCATACGCTGCTGCAGGAGTGATTGAAAGGCGAGTTGCTGCGTATTTGACAAAAAGCCTATAGATTTGTGTTTCTAACTGGCTTACGTATCAAAATTGCTTCTATCATTTCTAATAGCTTAGGTATTTCGACTTAAGTTAGCATAACAGAGTTGAATTGGACAACAATCCTCATAGTTGTATGGTCTTCTAAAAGTAGTACTTTCAGTGTTTGCAGGGATATTTTACTGTCGGTGTAGATCGAAAGACTTTCATTTGTGGTGTGTTCAGATAGTTGTCTCTCTCCTTTTTCAGAATAGTACCCTGAATCACTTCATTCAAGCAGGTAAGGATTTATTTGCTTGCACAGATCGGTGTTGAAGTCAAGCCGATGAAGTGTAAATATTGGTGTAACTGAAGCCTGATTGAACTGAAAAAACCTCATATTAGTCTTATTTGTTTATAGCTAAATTTTGAAAGGTTTTCCTATTTAAAAGACCATTTAACAGTAAAAATGTCTGACTTCTAACAAAATACGGTCATTATTTTAAAATCTACAGCTGTTTAAATTGCAGACCTTCATATATTGGCATAATGCCTGTAATGCATTTACAAGTACCGCACCAACTGTAGTTACCAAATGAATTTGTTCATTAATTAGTCTGTTATTCAACAGGAAACTTATATTTCATCAAAATCATTTCTTATATCCGATCCGTTCTAATAACCAATATCGTAGCGTGCACTTTAATTTCATAAATACATCATACGTTAATTGTAAGATTTATACGTTCCAGTCTTTTAATTAATCAACAATAAATAAAATTACCTAAACAGGTGAATGCTCTAATTGATAGTCGGCAAATGTACTCTATCATTTCGGTGGAAAAATTTGATTGAATTAATAAATAATTAACACTGCACGTTCAAATTCGATTTATCATCTAGCATCTCAAATACATAATTAATGGTTAACAACTTGTTAAATTGTTGACAAAAATTCGTGTAACGGGTATAATTATAACAAAACAAGATATATATCGTTCCAAAATTTGAGTAGTTTAGCATTATTCAATTCAATTCTAGTGCTAAAGCTTAAATTTTAACACGATCGCTACCTTTACAGTTTCACAAAACGATACCGAACTTTGTCCTGTGTTAATCAATATTGACATCAGATTATGGAAAAAGTGCTTAATAATAACTAGTAAACATCAATGAAGATATAATATGCTAAAATCGGATTTAAGTAAATAAAGACTTGGTAGAAGCGGGAAAAAGAAAACAACAAATTTTAATAAATAATTATATTGTTAGCATATTTAGTGAATATTCACAAGTCATCGGCAATCTAAAGCTATCTTTATACGTTTAAATCAATCAATTTAAATAAATGAAACTAAATAATATGAATTTGTGTTGGATAAAGTGAGCTTAAAGAATTCCTTTAAAGTTGATTATGTTACCTGATACTAGTTTTTAAATGACTATTTAGTTGTTTTATTTTCTCATTAACACCTTAGTGCTAGCCTGCAACAATTGCGTAATGACACTAATCACCGTACATATAAAATGTTTTTTCTTTACTTATTTACATATCGATTTGTGAATGTATATGAAGGGGTTAAGAAATTGTTTGTGTCCTCAAATTTTTGCTTTCATCCATTTACCGAAACTAGACGAAAGAGCTATTTCAAAAAAAAACGAAAACATAGAAAAAAGATTTATTCTTCAGAGACTTATATCCTGTTTATGTTTGATAATAACATTTGAAGAATGAACATAGTGGCCAAAGATGTTGGAATGTCAAGAACAAACAGTGATGGTGGCTATGTACACATTACACACATACAAACACACACACATAGATAGTTAGATACATATATACATATAAACACACCGTTTGTCCACTAGATCCACTAGTGCTCCTCCTAAGGCTGCTAAAAGTGTTTGCCTAAGCGTCCATATTAGAAGGCTACAAGTCGTTTTTCTAAGAAAATAATAGGAAAAAAAATCAATTTTAACTTCTGTAGCCGTAAATATCTACATATTTGTTTACATTTCTATATAAAATGTAAATTTGTATGTTATTACTGTACTGCATTCCATGTGTTTTACAATGTTAAAGTTGAAATCAAGTAATTGTCAATAGTTCGAGATTTAATAAAATTTAACAATGTTTTTGCAATTGTTTCACTGATGTCGATCTAGACAATAATTATTTGACATAAAACCGAGAACATGGGAGAATTAATGTCTAAGTTGCTTGTCTGTAGATAAGCAATTGAATTCCTCTACCATCTTGTTCATATCCTTACAAGATAAGTATTTGTTTAAGGGTTTAACAGCTTTGCTTATGTCAAGTCGGCAACGATTATCATGTGAGTAGTGTTTGTAAAGCTGCAAAGCTTGAAACACATTTATAGGACGGCAACTTGGTTCTTTCTACCATTTATACCCATTACTATTACAATCATATTGAAATATACTACCTATAGTGAGATTGTTGAATGAGATGAATATATACCATATCTTTTGACACCCCTCATGTCAAATTCAGTTACATGATAAATGGTATATCTTAGTGTGTATATCTAAGTAGAAAACAATCCTTCAACCTATTCCCATTACAATCCTGTTTTTCAAGAAATGTATAATTAAATTCTGCCAGTCAATTCGAAATTTTAATCTGTTGTTGTTGTTGTTGATGTTGTTGCGGCGCGGTGGTCGTGCATGTCGGTTAAAATTGACCACAAAGCTGCCGCACACATCATATTTTCCCACTTTTTCAAAGAATTGCATTTTATTTAGTCGATATGTGTTAAGATTATGAAGTAGTTTATTTTTAAGGAAATTATTAGATTTTTCGTACCGGTTTCGGCATTTTGTACTGTTATAATATTAACGATCTTTGGGTCATTGTGTGTGTGTGGGTGACTGACGGGCGCCTTCTGCAAAAAAACGTGTTAAATTCTTCTGTCTCTGTAAATATACAGGATGTTTCCCATACATTCATTATATTAATTTGATTAAAGTAAAATAAGAGCGTGTCCGTTGAATACTTGACTCTAAACTATATTTGTATACCACTTAAGTTGAAGATTTTACAATCCTCTTATAAAAGACAACGTTTCCCAATATATGGGAAAATGTCAAATGAAAACATAAAGTTATCTTTATCGATAGCTATCACTTTTATAAGACGTTCTGTAAACAGATGGTTTTTTTAGAAAGCTTTCTTTTTCTATGAAATCCTTAAGGTAATCACATCTACTTTCACCGCTATCGTGTTAACAGTACTGCTTCGTTAAAGTAACTTTGTATCTTTTTCCAAGTAGCGTTAACATGGGATTGGCGACAACGGCGAAGATTTTACATGAGACACTCTGTATACAGAATCAACAACTTTTATAGGATTCCAAAAAAGTTTTCTCCTGCAAATAATAACAGGTGTGCTGCAAATATTGAAGAAATGTTTCAGTTTTAAGCGTACAAAACAACTAGATACAAGCTTGAGTTTGTAGGTTTGAGTGGTAGTTTGGTACTCAAGCAATGCCTTAACATTAGCTAAATAAGTAGTATTCCTGTTTAGGATAAGATGGCGGGTGTAATCAAGTTGTGCTCGCTAAACGCCTAGTTTGAGTGCGTGGCGTCCCACTTACTACAATTAAGCTCAGCTTAAGAGTAGGGTTTAATTGTGGTCGTAGACCGTTAGAGTTTGTTTTAACCGAAAACTATCACGTTTACGTTTCGATTGTGGAATTTCTCGATGATTTTAAATTGTTTAAAAATCGTAAAATTTAATATTCAACAATTTTTTGTTTGTTGTTATATTTGACAAGGAATTTCCATGAATCTGATTCGCGTCAATCACCTATAATGGAATGTAGTATTGTCATTATAATTATAAATTATATAGATGATGAAACTTTATACCACATTTTTGTTTTGTTTTGTTTATTATTTAACATTTTTATTGTTTATTACCATCCATGTCTGATTATAACGGATTAACATTGTTTAAATTACGTAATACCATTAATACCAAAACTATGTGAACGCTTTTTATTAACCAAAAAACGTACAAAAAGATTTAAAAAACAAAAATTGATTCCATTCTAGTATATTGGTAGTAATTTCCCACAGTAAATAATTAAAACTTTTTTTTTAATTATTATTATTATTATTGATAGAAAAAATTAACATATTCCTGTTATAATTGCTACAAATTTCACGACCATATGAGAACTGTCAAATATTCTACGAATAACAACAAATAAATATTGGACGAAACTATTAAGAAACGTTAGGCATCTTCAATAGATGAAAAAGCAACTTTTACCGTATTCTCTAATTTATCGAAAATAACGTTATAACAACGTAGGTACGTAAAATTACTGATTTTTATCGTTTATTTTACATTAAAAAAATTATTGTGCGAATCACGTTTCTGTCTTCAAACCAACAACGAACAATAAAGCGAATTCTCAAAGAAGGAGTCCTGTTTTTCGTAATTTTCAATTGGAACGTGTGTAAATGACCCATTTCGCGCCCGCTCTCTCTCTCAATATCTTTATTGCTTTTTGTTAAAACATTCGAATAAAAATTCTTTACATTTTAGTCATACCATGATTAAATTTTAATATTCAAGGTTGTATTGGATCTTGATAGAAGAACCAAATCTTTGCAAACGAGCACATTGATCCACTCTTATCTTCATTATTATTATTATTATTTGTTTGTTGTATTATTATTATTATTACAACAAATGCAAAGGTGTAGTACAATAAACAGGAAAGGTATTTGATAATCATGATGATAATAATGATGATGGCTGATAATGATGGCGCCCTCCCTACCATCTACACTGTTTGTTCAATATAAAGATAAGAAATACAGTTGTGAAATATAGACACATTTCCAGGATTAACTTTGGTGTATTTTTGTTGTTGTTGTTACGTTGTTCAGACTTACTTCCGATAACCTCTTTTTGTAATATTTTCCATCTTTTTCTTGATTTTTATTATTATTATTATTAGAAAAATTGTTTTCCAATTAATTGATAAAATTCCGTTGTAGTATTTTTTAGGTGACTCGGCGTATTTTGTTTTTTTTATTAATTACAAGGAAATTGCAACACATACAGGTAGATCTCTAGATGTCTCAGCTATTTATTAATTAAACAATAATAATAATAAATTGACAATCTGATATTATTAATTGAAATAATTGGCGTTTAAATTTCGGCATATTTCAATAGTTTTTCATAAAATACCGACAATTATATCTAATCTGATTAAATTTTCGTTAATAATAATAATTGTTGAACTGTGCATCTGCGTGTGTGTGTGTGTGTATGTATGTATGTGTGTGGTCAAAAGATCGTACATTTAAAACTCCTCCTCTCGATTTCTATAAAATGATTGAATAAACCAATCGTTGATGAAGGCAGTAACAATAAAGACAATGCAATTGAGAAATGCATTTATTAAGGAGTGTTATATTATTATTATTATTATTATTATAGCTTATGGCTTTCTAATTGTGACATGCAACACTATTAAAAGACTAATACATTGGTGCGAAAACGTCCCATAGAGGTTGTACGCTCCTGGCGATACACCAATTTATTGTTATTATTATTATTAT
>JAZBGY010000220.1:0-39809 GCA_037414755.1 Lydus trimaculatus | reverse complement strand
TAATAATTGTCGCTCGTTTTTTTCTTTCTTTCTTTCTGTTGTCGGTGGTGTTGTTTCATTCCAGCAGCAAGTTTTTCGTTTTATATAAGAAACAATACAATCAGTGGCGTTCCTTGTAACGGTATCATCGGGTGAGGTAATTCGTGATGTCATTCTTTTGATATCTTTCGGCATCGTTCGTTTATTTTGATGGAATTAAAGCTTTTTGAAACTTCTAGTTTATTTTGATGAAATTAATGCAAAATTATCCGTTTTTGAGCGGAATCATAAGGCGCATCCAGACCAAGTGAGCAGAACTGCGCCGGAACAAAATGTTCTGTTCTTCGCTGCACAAAAATGCGCCGAACCAGAGCCGGTTTTTAACCGAGTTCACACCAGGCGCGCAGAACTGCGCTGAGGCAAACAAAGTTAAACAGCGCGAGATTGCGTCGGTTGTTCTGACGGCTAACCGCCCAATAATGTGCAATATTGCGCAACTTTGAACATGTGCCAACTGGATCGTGCAAATACATCCAGGGGCCCGGGTACAAAAATTCAAATTGGGCTCGTACTTAAATTATATACATGTTACAAACAATCAAAATCAATGAATAAAGACCTCACACAGTCCGTGGGCCATTTTGAGGCTCATAATCGGTGGACCTGGATGCGATACACCTATCGCACCCCCCATTTGCACGGTCCTTATACACATCTGTACCATTATTCTATCTACGCTTATCAGTTACTATAGCTAGAATTTCTTGGCTACATATTGTCTATATGAATATTTAAATTGTTCCTGAATAATTCACTGAATTTGAAGCTATTGCTTAAAGTTTAAGGTATTGACACACGTAAAAACTTCATAAAACTGAAATATTAAAAAGAAAATCGCCAGTTTGGTGATGAACAATCCTTCAAATACCAAATTTATCACCCATATCCAAGCATTGACTGTCAATCGCCTGGCTGACACCTCGCTTCTTAGTTCCTTCTTCACTACAGTTATATGACGGACAGAATATTTTGCACGGCGCAGTTCTGAACGCCCGGTACGAAGCCTTCTAAATACAGCGCGCACGAACAAACACTTTACTTTGATCTACTGAAGTACTGATACGGAGTGGATCGAGTTGGCGTGTGTTCGAAATTGCGCAAAATTGCGCGATTGTTGAGCATAATTTTTTGATAAAACGTTTGGGCGTTAGAATGAATGGATTTAAGACTCTATGAGAGTTCCTCAGCAAACAAGAAAAATTGGCATAATTGCAATTTTCTAAGCACTCGGTGGTGTCAGCCGGAGCGAGCCGCACCCGCTTAATGACGCCACTGGTTACAACAATACGGTCATAAAGATATTTAACATTTTTCCTACTTTAGAACAAGACGAGTAAACTTGTTTTAAAAACTTAATACGTATAATTTTAATTCAATTATTAAGGAACTTTTTATAGATTGAATTGATAAACACAATAATGAGTGGATTACATTACTGCTGCTGGCGGATGATTAAAAACAATGTTTTTTTTGGAAAACAGTTTTTGTATAGTGTGAAATTGCATCAATTTTAATAAATTTTTGTGAAATTTTTATTCTCAATCAATTCTGAGAAATTTTTGATTCATAAATACATTTAATAATTGGCATCAATCAATTGATTTCTAAAATTATCGCAATTATCTTTTTATAATCGAAATTCCAATTGTGAAAGATTAAATTTTAAAGATCATATTAACGTTATTGCTATTATTATGATTTGTATCTCATTAGAACATGATGTATATTTTGTTATTCTTCCAGATTAACAACAAAAAGTGCATAAAACATGCCAATATTGCCAGACCAACAACAATATTGTTAAACAGAATGAGTTGTTCATTTCGGCCGTCAATTTTGCTGCCTATATAACAAAGCCGTTTGCTTATTATTATTATTATTTTTTTGTTCATTATTATTGCTATTATTTTTTAAAAATATCTCTGTGTGTTGGTGGTGTTTTGTTGAAGCTTTTGTCTTTGTTATGAACGTTTTGTGTTGTCTTTTTGACCCTTCGATGGCATTTTCGCCATAAAATCGAATGTTTTACGAACCAAGTTGGACGGGTCTCAATCTTGATGTGTATGGTATATCTATATATGTAGACTTTTACACTGTACAAAACTTTATATACCTATAGGTATGTGTGTATAGTAGATATATAAATGTTAGGTATGTGTGTGGTTGTGTGAGAAAAGAAAATCAACAGCTGTCACTCGATGGGTCGCCGCCGTCATCTACTAAAACATACATCTTCTTCAAGGTGGTAGGTCGCCAAGCTCCAGACTGTGTGCTAGTTCAAGATTTATAGGGCAGGTACTTAAATTGCCTTTTCGTTGCTTTTTATTGTTCACATTGTGTATTGGAAGTTTTTCGACTGTTTTCTGTAACAATCGCTATTATTATTATTATTATTATTATTATTATTTTATTGTGTAATGATATATTGATAATGAAAATGATTTGCAAACAAATACCGTACGTTATCATTTGCTGGTACTAAGCATTTATATGTGTGTTATCTTTAAAGTTCATCAGCCTCAGGTTAATCAGTATAATAGGGTTCTTTATAACACCTATATCAACGTTATTCATTTATTATTAAATTAATAAATAATCATAAAATCTGTATTAAATTCTAAAGAATGTTGTGTTTTGTTGTTTTTTTTTTCTCTTTAGTTTCAATTTTAATTCCTACACAATACTGGGAATACATTCCATTCTATCTAGTTCATATGAAATCATCAAATTTCACGTAATTTTTCGTTAAAAATCCTATGTCGCCAGATAACGTGGAACATTCGCATTTTTATTATAAGCACAATTTTAGCGGGCCTCAATATACCGTCCATATCTATCACTCAAAGGGCAATCAAATTACAGCAGGAACTTCTAGAACCAATTCTTTTGTATGAAAATAGAATTGGAGTTTTCTTGGATATTTCAAAGATTCTTGCATTTATCTTTATCGTTTCGCAACAAAAGTACATCGACAATGCCGGCAACGTTATGTCTCATATACTGGATAATTAATAAAAAATAATAGGTGCTTTTAGTAGAGAATGAATTGCAGTAGACATAATTCGATAAAGATTTTTATAGATATAGCTTATCATCAAAAAAACTCTATTTTACGGACACATTTGGTGTACTATAAATAACGTGAACAATGAAAATATTGTTTTTTACCAAATATTCCATTAGGGAAATTTTAATAATTATGAATTTGTCTCAATACAACGGACGACCATCTCTCGAAAACTCACTTTTTACATACAATATTTTAGTTTCATTTATGTGGGACGTCCTGTATATTTAAACGAAAAAAACTGTATCTAGGGACACTATCCACCCTTATATCAATTCTCTTTGTAATGTAAATGAACCGAAATCTATACGCTACGGAAGAAATATTGTATCCAATTAAATGTACGTCACAATATTTATTTATAAAAATAATTGATTTTAAATGTCAAATGATAAAATGAATATCTGCAATTATAAACAAAATAGCAATTTCAAAATATATAATTATAAAATAATTATAATAATAATAATAATAATAATAGTAATGAAGATGTGAATATCGTGACGCTCAATTTGAGAGCCTTAATGAGAATTGGTGAAGCGTACAGAAGCTTTCACTCGATCAGTTTAAGCTGAGCTTTACGAGGATATTTCCTCTTTTCATCTGAATCTACTCAATTATTATTATTATTATTATTGAATTTATTTATTTAAATTAATTTGTTTATAATTGGGTGAATGTTGATATATTTTTTTTAATGTTTTGCGCAACCGCAACCTGGCTAGTTGGGGTAGTAGGGCGGCATTTGTATGTTTGTATCTGTATATATTATACATATATATATATGTATAGAATGGGAGGGAGAGCGTGGAGGTATGATGATGGAGCCGCGAGCCATTGTATTATCAGCTCTGTAGCGGTGAGCATTAATTGTTGGTGTAAGTGGTTAGCGAATAACGCGGATGTCTACCAGTTTTATTAAATTGATAACAACAAAAACAACAACAACTACAGTAATCTCAACAACGTCGACGATAGGGTCGTCTCAATGTGTACTATATATAGATATATTAATAATTTTGATTTTAAACAAATTTGTGCCATAAGTGGTATTTTTATTAGCGATTTTCATAGATGAAGGGTTGAAATTTTATTAAAAAATTATTGTGGTGTTATGTTTTGTTATTCACATCTACTACTACTACTACTACTACTACTACTACTACTACTACTATTCAGTGATTAGTTTTTGTTATTATTTTTGTTTTGTTCGTAAAATTTTTTTAGAAAACAAGGATTTGTTTATGTGCGGGTACGGTGACCAAGTCGTCGAAGGTGCAAGGACGACACAGTGATTTTAGGATGTGTTTGGGTGATGCTCCACGTGGCACCACTCGCCTTTGACCTACTGGATGCACCCTTATGTGTAAGTGAGTAGATTTTATTAATTCCGCCCATTTTGTGAGTGAGCGACGAGCGTATTTCGCGCTAATTCGCGTCAAAATAATACGAATTAGTTTTGTTTTTATTAACAAATTCAATCAATTACAGTTTATTTTATCTGTGTTATGATAAACCATATAATTTCTATTGTGAATTGATTTTGTTGTGAGGAAAAACACGCGGAAAACACAACTTGATCCAATTAAGCTTTTACGATTAAAAATAGAAAAAATGCAATAAATTTTTGTTTAAATATAAACTACGATTATTACAAAATTCGTGTTTATAATTGTTATTATTATGTTTTTTTTATACAAAAAAAAAAAAATTATAAAATTGTTGTAAATTTTTATCTAACTACACTCGTGATAAAGCCAATTTTTTTCGGGGGATTAATTATATCATTATGGATATCGGCACGTGGAGTGATTTTGTTAAAATTAATAACAAATTTTGAAATTTCCCAAAAACTCGTAGATTCATCCGTAAAGTCAACATTCTTCTTCGTTTTTTTCCCCAAAAGGTAGGAAGCAGCTAACAATTCCATTCTGTTTGCTGTCACCGATGACAAAAATATAGCTGTCTGTTGTGTGTGTATATTCATTGATTGTCGGTTATTGTATTTTCCATCAAAGCGATTTCATTTTTGTGTACAGGTAGCAGGTAGAGAAACTGACTGTGTTATAGTTCGAGTGCTAATATCCTGTCCGATCTTCATTGGAACATTCGTCCAAATTACAATATTGATTCTGGTAGTTTAATATACAGTACGTCCCACTTTCATTTCGTAATTTGATGATTTCCTTGTTGTTGCAAATTCTAAAAGCCTACTTACACGATCTAAAAATAAAATTTTCGAGACAAGTTGTTAAGATAAATTTTAATCGCAAATCAATTCAACGTGCAAAATAATGAATTTTTAAAGTCGTTTTTTCCATTTTTTTTTTGTTTTGTTTTTATAAAGGTGTGCCATCAAGGTGTTCTTCCTTGACATGTTGAATTTTGCGGTAAAAGTAAATATTTTACAAATTCTTCATTTTATTTTTTTGAATTTTTGGTAAATATTTTGCATATTTGGATGCATGGTGTCCCCACAACAGACAACTAACAAACAAAAACGGATCTGTTTGATTTCAATTTTCGAAAGCAAAACGCGATTTATAGTGTTTCAAGCCTTCTAGTGCAACAGCTACATTTGTAAATCATTAAGATAACGTCTCGTTAAAAGCCAAACGAAGGTTTATAAGAGCCTATTGCAGGTCTTCATATCATAATAAATAAATTGGAGAACTTGAAAGATTATACCAAAAATATTTATTTTTATTCCCCACTCGTTACGTTAGCGGTACCGCGAATACAGCCTCGGACGGTTTTTGGTTTAAAATCGAGGATCTCTTCAATTGAGAAATAGCCACTGTTCTTCTGGTCAAAATTACTGCTTCTTGGATTTCCTATCTTGTGGTGAATCTGGAAGAATTCCGAAATTTTGATGAGAACATTTTCTGCTTATCAATAAGGCAATTTTTTGGTAGAGAATTCCTTCTGTACAACAATAGGAACAAAATAATGCAAAAACAAACTAGGCGTGTTATTGTTACGGCATCATATTACGTATGAAACGAAATGTGTTAGATGGAATTTCCAACTTTTCTTGTACGACAAAAATAAAACGAAAACGGTAAATTCTCATTTCTTTTTTGAGTGGAAATTTTGACTGAAAGCTGCTGCAGAGGTCCAGAAAGCACAATCTCAAAATTTTTTTTTAAAGTAGACACATTGTAGCAACTATTTTATTCCATTTAAGAGTGTTTCATTAGAGTGACTTTGTATACAGGCTGTCTGATGTAGATGCACCTATCGCTTTAGTCAAACAATTCAATTACATATAAACAGTGTAAATAGACGAGTCTTTACATGTTTTATCTACAGGGGACAGTCTGTAGAAATTCTTGTTCAATAAAAATACAGTTAATAGCCATGTACAGAAGGTTAAATCCTTTTTCGAGACTATATTTTTTCATAAAATTGCTCTTTTAAAATACTCAATAGGTAATAAAATGATGAAGATGGCTTTTTACAGTTTAATATTCAATTTACAAATATTTGTTGTTAAATTGTAAAAGCTTTAAAGTAAGCGGGATGTGTTTAGAGTATGTAATAACAACAACTAACAGAAACAGTAGTAGTATAAATTGACGTTTTTGTAATATTATTTATTTAGTTGGTATAAGATGGTGTTGTCGACCTGTAGCATACATTTAGTGACCGTAGTCGCATTGTAAATGCTTAGGTATAACATGAAGAATGTGTTGTGTCGATAAACAATCAGATTCTTGCGACTTTTAAAAACATTTACACACACACACACACACATAGACGATATAACAACTACACATATGCAATTAAATCTTAGCTGTATGTAAGAACATAAAACTGAAACTCTTATTGTTTCAATAATACCTGGTCAGACATATACATCTTAGAATTTCTTATTGTCCAAACAAAGTTATAAGGTACTGTTTTCGTTCTTTTGCAAAATTTTATTGGGAGACCCATATTTGGATCAAAAAAATAACGTTATCAAGTGATGTACATATAGAGACCGTTCGAAAATTGGGATACATCAAACAAACCGCTATATACTTAAATTTTGGAACGATATATAATTGAATCGGCAAGATTGTTAATTAATGTGCAAGGGTGTACCTACGTTGTTTTAGCATTTAAATGAATGCAAGTTAATTGAATTGAAAGATTCTTGTTATATGTGTTTTAAATACACCTGGAGACGACAAATGGTTTTTCAGTCTGTTGATGGGCGTAATACGCAAATTAACTTGTTCATTATTGACCTCGAATAATCATAAAAATGTAATTTTTCTTTTAAGAATTTCCTACCGCAAATACATTATTTTTCTGCTTTCAATTAAAAAATAAATAATAAATAAAATAAAATTAATAACAATCTTAGTTAATAAAATTTTGTAATAGAATTGTGTAATAGTCACTAATCAACAATAATAATGATAAATTTAGAAAGATTTATGTAATTGTCAGCTATGTTTTTATTGTTGTTTCACGACACGACAATCTGTCATTGTCGAATTTTGTCTAATTTCCATACTACAACAAAACAAAAAACAACTACATACCTCCAATACGGTAATAACACTACGTAATCAATATTTAAAACTTATTACAGGCAAAAAATTGGAGTTTTTTACGATTAAACACTTATCTCCAAACAAATCTCCTTGAAAATATACAGACTGTCCTAACATTACCAAAACGCGGTAAACTCAAATGGAACGTGTTGTATATAATGATTTTATTTGGTTATACAGGCTGTCCCTCTAGATTATATTAAATCGTGATGAATTCAAGTGGGACGTGTTTAAAAAAAAAACGGTTTAAAGGTACACACACTCGTATATCCATGTCAAGATTAGGTCAGTAAGTTTTATTACATTAAATGTTGACCCTTAACATTATCGGTATTTAGAAAAGTCGTCAATTTGACACTGGACAAGGCCACAAATATTTAAATAAATAAAGTAGAAACTTATTAATACAAGCAATAGTAGTCGATATATCATCTTTTTTATATTAGGCGAGAGAGTAGAAGGTGAAGAAAAAAACAACAACAACAACAGATAGATCTGTATATGTGATTATTGACCTATAAAAGTTAATAATAATATTTGAATTAAACTCTAGACTAGATCTTTGTACTGAAACTTAACAATATTCAAATCAGAAGCAGCAATGAAGCTTCTTGTTGAGAGATATACCAACAAAAAAAAAAGTAGAGAGTGTATATATGATTACGTGATCGCAGCCCACAAATCACCTAAAGAAACTGGTTGGTTGGAAGAAGAATCGTCCCGGATCTCATCTTGGACATATCAATTTGTTCAGTTCAGGGATTGATATCATTTATTCTTCTTTCGTCGTCTTCTCTATCAATTAAACTTGTCAATTTGAATTTGTTTCTTTTTCGTTTTCAACATAGATAAACAATTTTTGTAAAAATTCCAATAAAGATAATATTCGATCTAGATTTAATTATTAATAATTTATTATATTTATTGTTGATTTACGTGCCTTTCTGTTCGTATATACTATACATATAAGTAGATAAAAGCTTCCGTCTGTATAGGTATGTTTATAATATTTGCATATTTAGTAATCGATATAATAGAGAGAGCGAGCTTTTCTGCAACCTAATTAACTCACAAATACTTTGACATAAAGATAGTTATTTGTTGTTGTAATTTGAATATTTTTTCTTTGTTTTCTTTTTTTTTTATAATTATTTGAAGGGGAAAAGAACGTTGTATAATTTAAATAATCGTATACCAAACTATACAACCCACAAACTATTGTTTAATCGAAAACATTTAACACTTGGCGACATCAATATGAATCATTTATCTATTAGAACATGTATGTATATGATTAAAACTACGTTTAATTTCAATAATAATCAATCATAATAATTTGTTGTTGTTGTTTTAATAAAATATTACAAAATAAGGAAAATATCGTATTTCTTATATATTTTGAATTATTTGCGGTAAATTCGTAATTAAATCTTCAAGATTTTCTCTTATTTCGATATTTAATATTGGATTTAATATTGGATTAATTACTTTATTCATTTGTTTTTTAATAAATCTAAATTATTATTATTATTGTGAGGAATAAAAAATTGTTTAATAGAAAAACTTGCAAATTTTACGTAATCAAAATTACAAGAGCGTGAAAAAATGACGAAAAAGAAAGTAATGTTGAACTTTAAATTATGAGATTTCTAAAAGTAAATACAGCAGGACCCACTTAAGTGTATACAAAGTCGCTGAATTATCGAAGTACAGCCCTGTTATATACAGGTTACGACATTTCATCTAGGAACATAGAAGAAATTACAAGTATCGAGAGAGTTTTATAGCTTTCGTCTGGGTTGAAATGAGATAGCTGGTGTTTCTTATATGTTTTTAGATGAAATGTTTCAGCCTGTATATGTTATGGTGATTTTCCTAAGTGCAGGCGTCCACGAACCGTATTTGCAGCGCGCACGGCAGTTTCACACTGCGGTCGGTCTAAACTGCATGCAGTTGGAAACGATTGCAACATATCGACATTATTGGAAAAGAATTGAAATTCAGTATGAAAATGGAGTTCGAAAAAGAAGCATAAATCGGAGAAGTAAAAGAAAATATTGAGTTGAACTCTTTTTATTTTCAAGAAGTCGGAAGGGTTATTCAACATTCTTCACATACTGCAACCCTTACATCGGTCATCCCAAATGAATTATCAACAATTCAGTATCAAAATTATTCATTTTTATGAACGTCCCCTATAATTCTCAACTGAAAAGCAGCGCCGCAGTTCCGTATGCAGCGCTGCAGTTCCGTATGCAGCGCTGCATCATGCTAAGCGCCGCACCTCGGCGGAAAATCAGTGCGGTACCGCAGAAGTTCTGCAAAGCAGCTCTTGGGCGCACTCTCAAGACCACATGTAAATCCAACTGCGGTTCGTGGGCGATAGAACTAAGATGTACGAGAAACATTAGTGAACAAATTACAAAGGTTTTCGTGAGTAGACAACTACGCGAGTTTATCGTGCGTGCCAATTGATCAAGTGGATCGTGATTTTTGAGCGAGTTCTAGTGCGAATTATCAAGCCAAAGAAACACTCGCCTAAAGTTAGGTAGTGTACACATGTTAAGAATCTCGTCCAAAGTCACTGCAAGTTTCTTCCTACTGGAAACAGGGACTTTACGAAGATCGATAAGTTGATAAGACAAAATTATATTATGCTAACTGCGTTTGTGGATGAAAACTGTTACAGTTCAGATGCAGATTACGTGGATGTCGGACTGTGAGATTTCCTCACAAAGAGAACTCGTTAATGATTAAAACTACATTGACTGGTCACGATATAAGCTAGACATTGTTATTCTTATCCGTCAAGTGGCCGAAGTTGCCAGTGTGCTTTTCATCCAGAAACATCCACTTAATATTGTGAAGATCCTTGCATTTTTTACTTGTAAATCGCCTTTTTCTATTAATTCTAATTGGTGAAGATCCTTAAAAAGCCCAATTTACTGAATCACTTTTTTTGTTTGGATTAAGCAGAAGAGGCGAGTTTTCCCCTGTACTCAATAAATGAAAAACAGCTTCAAAGAGGTTTTTTACTCCACTGGCGCAATCTAAAGGAGGTGTTTGGATGCACGTGTGTTTTGTAAGCGATTTTCAATTTGTGCTTCATTTTATAGCCATTTTCAAAGATTTTGCAAGTAAAAAATACGACGAACACTTTATAATCTATAGAGACTTGATGTTTACCCAAACAAAAATGGAATAATTTACTAAAATAGCGTATTCTGTTTGGAGTAGAAATACGCTGTTTCTTATGTGTGACTCATTGTCAGTACCGGACTGGGAGGAGCCACAGGGGCGCCGTTTCTAGTAAGGCTCCTAAAGAATTTTACACAAAAGAAATATTAATCAGGACACCCATAACTCTTGATTGCCCTGGGTGCAATCTATCTTCGAGTGATGCATACTAATTTTACAGAAAAGAAAGCTGGTACGGAGTAGATTTTTCAGTCTGGAATTCTTACTGTGAAACAAGACAACTCCACAATTTTTTGTCGCAGGAAAATGAAAATTTTACAATAATAGATAGAACTCAAGTCTCTAATCATCTTCAATTCTTTTTGACTCTTGTTTCTGTATTATTCCCCATTTGTGTCAGTTGAGAAGTCTTCGCTAGATTCCGGCTTTTTGAATGGATTTCATTCAAATTTCTATGCTTTTACAAAACAATTACTATCTGGAGTAAAACATTACGTAGTGTTTTGTGTAATTGAATCGGTGCCATATTCAAGTGGACCCCTACTATATACTCGAATAATTCACGTTTTGTGTGTGAGAGGAATAATCGTGAAAATTGTCACGCACCACTGTTATATTGCTGATTTTTTATAAACAATTTCTATTATTATTAATATTTCATTTTTTTCTATAAATAAAAACTTACATTGTAAAAGATTATTTATTACATCAACCTAAATTTTTATGTTTTGTTTTATTATTATTATTATTAATTTTTTTGTTTATAATTTAAATAATAGATATAGACTTGATTATATTTGCATATTGTTTAAATAATATTCCTGTTTTGGACACGCAAACTTCTCGATTTTTTTGTTATTGTTTTTGTAGTTTTATTGTTTTTTTGCATTGAGAAAACAGCTAATAACTTAATTTTAAATATTACCCGAAATATATGATTTAAAAACGATTAAACCTTAAATTATGGCACGTTTCCATTGAAAATTGCATCTATACAAATTATAGAGGTGCATCATTTTATTTTATATAAACTAAACACCACACATGATGCACACACACACATTTTTTTTTTTTGCAATGTTCGTGTTAAATAGTTTTTAATGTTTTTTTCATCTCTGAGAAAACAACTTAATGAAGAGATCACGCTTCATATACACGGAAGATTTATGAAAGTTGATCTTTTGCAGTAATTGCAGAAAACGTGCAAATATATATATAAATATAAATGTTGGTATCATTTAGATTGATTTTAGTGATATTCATACACCTTCACAGGGGGTTGTTTGGTGTTTTCTATCTTCGTTTTTCAATTTTTTTTAATTTTTATTTTTCGAAAGATCTTTGAAAGTGATTTGGAGCCCTTTGGAATGCCTGCTGTGTCGGCGTTCTTGAATTGAACACGAAAAATAATGGTCAATATATTAGTCAAAACACATACACACACGCATAGAGAGATATACTCACACGGAATCTATGTGTTATGATTGAAATATTTTTTATTTTTCTGGAGATGAATAGATAAAAGCGAATAAAGAATAAATGATAAATCGTAGGTAGATTATTGTATATTGTGGGCTTAATAATTGGGTAGAAATATAATCAAATATTGTCTACTTATGGCAGTATTTCTTTTTTATTACAATTGAGTAATTTTCAGATAAATAGCGGAAAAAATTTGAAGAAACTTGAGAGTGTCATTGAATTTTACACAGTTCGTCTTCCTTATTTTTTTTTCCATCTAGTCTTCACCTTCGCGAAATTGATTATAACCCAATTAATTCTTGAATTGTTAACCTTGATAGCCGACAATTATCTCAAGAATATTGATAATGTGCACCGATATTCAACATGTTATTATCATAATTATAGTTTGACCTTTCACAAATTACAACAACTATACAATCAATTTTAAAAATGTAGGTACAGTAAGCACCTACTGTATGTACCACGGCCACTAATATTAAGCTTCGTCTAGATTCGTATGATGAGGGCGTACGAATTTACAAGTAGTCGTCTTTTTAGTATCGCTTAAAGCAAATTTGCACCTTTGCGTGTTTATTTTAAATGGTTTATTGATGCAAATTTGATATCTGTTTAATATCGTTTTTTATTTGATTGTTGAATAAGTGGATCAGTGTGAGAAGCTTTTAATCTGTGTAAACACATAAATATTAGTAGCTTGTGCGTGTATATATAACGGCGTTTTGCGTTCATCTTCGATTCGCTGCAGGTAGTTTTAAAAGGTTGCGTGCAGTTTTAATTTTGTTAACAGTGTAGTTTTCATTGTAATTTGAGTGCTTAGTTAAATTCAAATTGTTCAAATTTGAGCGGAGAGATCATACGATAAGTCGCTTAAGAGAAAGATATGGATTTCCTTTATAGATAATCTATTTTTCCAAATCACCAACAGAAGATTTGCTCTTCAGCTGCTGCATTTACTGCTGATTAAAATTGACCAGATGGATGTTACAATGACAAAGTTCTTTTCAAAGATGATGATAAGAGAGACAAATTACTCAAACCATAAAAGAAGCGAGGGAGATTATGACTTTTTGGGAGTACAATCGATCATCTTCTCCCTTACAATGGGTATTTTTTCACACAATTAACACGGAGCTTTCTTTATAAGTATGGACCAATGTTCGGTTTCGGCTGAAGAAGCAGGCAATGTGTTTACTCTACTTTTATAGAGATTTCAATCATTATACAAAACAGTAGCATTTTACCTCTTATCACTGGACTTACTGTATAGTTCATTGGTTCATATTTAATCGATTCGGACTTCAAACTACTGTCCCACTCATCTTCGCTTACTGAAATTCGCCTTGAAAATAAGATTCCGTCAACTTTGCCCTGCACCTCAATTCTTCTTAAAGCCGACCTTAATTGAAGATTTAGAAAAGGACGATGCTTTGGACCTTAGAGATGTTGATTCGATCCAACATTATCAATGTTCTAGTTCAAATCAGTTGCTCAAAAGGACTTCCCATAGTTATGTTAGCGTTTGTACTGCGGATGTTGTTTGATTGTTTCGATCGTAATGTATTTGTAACAATTTTGTTTTACCAACAATATTTTATCGTTAATTGCAAATTAAATGGCACGTGTAATGGAAATCAAGTGAATTTATAAAGGTATGATATAGCAATCAACGTTTTTTTTTTCGAGATAGATACGTGTGTACAGGTATAATGTCATAGGAAAAAAATTGTATGATTAATATGGCCTTAGGGTGTGATATCCTAGTTAACAACTCCATATCAATTTACATTTCGTAAATATGAAACTTCCTTGATTTTAAACGATTTCATCTTATTTCATTTTAATCACGAACATGTCGTTTTTGATTGATTTATAAAATCTTATAGGAAATTAAGTGCATCTGTTATTTATTTCTATATTTATTTATTTATCAAGATTGACTATCTGAGAACGTCTCTAATAATAGAAATTAACAACACAATTGTGGCTGTCAGCTAATCGAGGATTTTCATCCAATCCTTTTACACTAAACGTCACCATAATGCTCTTATATTTTAGGGAAAAATCCTCTACTGTTAATATAGAAAGATTACAATGGTGGATTGGATATCAGCTGCTTGGACATATCTCTCTATACACCTATTATACTATTGTAAAAGTTTTGGTCCATATCGTTGGACAATAATACAATAGAATAATAGGATCATGGCACATTAGCAACCGGTGTCTGTTCCTGTTTGGAATGGTAAAAGAGGCGGCAAACGGCCACCCAATCTGTGCGCCCAATAGATAATAATTCTCAATTCATCGGACACTTTTGTTGGGTCCTTTCATTGGTTTCTCGTCCGTTCTATAATTGTGTTTAGTTTAGCTTGTGCGCCTATCTATTCATTTATTACGGAAATTTATGAGAACATTTTTTTTTCTTTCTTCTTCTCTGTAGTATAGAAAGGGGAGAACACCTTTATTCTATTCGAGAATTAAACGTCAATAAAATGCTTGATAAATTTTCAACAAAAGATGATGGTTTGTTATAACGGTGACACCAATAATTGTGACACGAAATTATGATGGTGATTTCAAATATTTTTTTGTTTTTCTGGAGGAATTCAAATTAAACAAGATTTTTATTGTTGGTGTTGTTGTTGGTATAAATGGTAACTTAAACTTAATAAACCGTTATCTATTATCATAAAGATGTGTCTAGATTTCTCACTTTTTCACTATTTAATTATAAACTGTATACGTATATTGATTCTTTCTAGATTTTTATGTGTGAATTGTTGTTTTTAAATGTTATCAAAATATTTATAATTGACATTAATTAGGTAGCAGATTAATTAATTCTTGTAAAAATTTTAATGACTTAATTAATATTCAAAACTTTCACTGTGTAGTAAATATTGCGTGATCTACAAAATTCCCAGTCGTCACTCAATAATTATTGATAAACATATACGTTTCACTATTTGTGTATTTTGGAATTTCTATAAATCATTCTTTATTGTTGATTTTTCGTAATGATTATATCGGTGATAATGTGAGATCAAGCGAGTGTCAAACTAAGTAGTCGCGCTTTGGTCTAACGATTAGTGGGATCGCAAAACTGTTGAAATATACAGGACGTCCCAGTTCGCTCAGTACTCTTTGTGCACTAGAACTCACCAAATTAGTATATTTGCAAAATTGTAAACGTATAGATAGAGCCAACCCAATGGCAGAGCAAATAGAACGGTAGCTCTAAGTGTTGGGTTGGAAAGGACGTCAAAATCGTGAAAAACAACAGTCTCAGTTTATCGATTATTTCCAAAAAACTGAACTGATTGATTGGAAAGCTGTCGATCGAAGAGCACCGAACGGGAATTTCCCATCATCCTGATAAAGGGCTTGAACCGCCGTTGCGTGTTTGTACTCTTATACGATTTATTGTAGCATCCTCCACAGTAGAGAATTAGCAATAGTTCTATCGCTTCTCTTACTAAGGAACATCTGAGGTAAATTTGCAATCCTATCAATGGAAGAAACCTATCTGCTGTTGTCGATTTTAGCAGATGTCAGGGAAGGTGTAAGAATCTTCAATAATTCTCCACTCTTGTGTGTTTTATCATGATGTCCACAGCAAAATGGACCAAACTTGTTCACCGTAACCTTAGTGCCACATGAGTGTATGTATATCTGGAAACGTTGCCTGAGTTTTCTGTGTTGGTCTGAATACTGCACGTTCTATTTTAAAAATTGCCCTACAGAACGCAATACGAGAAATGCCACCTTTACGGTGATTCCTTTGCGAAAATTTATTCCGCTTTACGGTTTGTTCTTAAACTGAAGATACTGTAAACAACATCTTGCGAGTTTTGTTGCCAAAACTTGCAAAGTGTCGAGTAAAATGGGACAGTCTGTATATTCCGAAATTATAAGGAGTTGGAACGCTTATAATAAAGATGGTATTTAATAGTATTTATCTTCTTACAAAATGTTCTATTGCGGGCTCTAAATTGTCTGAACCGTCTCTGTAAAAACTAGTTGAACTGCTAGATCAAATCAATCAATTTAAGACTTGAAAATCTACAGATTTTCATCTTAAAATAATAAAATCTCATTGAAGTGTTGAAATTTAATTGCTACAAAGACGATTTAATCCTCTTTCTTTTATATAAAGGCGCCTTTTAATGAGATAAATTTAGCAAAAAAAAAAACAAATGTGGGATAAGTAGGTCTTTTTATCGAGAGAAGCAGCAACAAGTTGATTACATAGAAATGTAATGCTAATTTAGCATAACTTAATATTTTGTTTATAATTAATACAATTTACATAATTATCTCGTTTAGTAACGGTCTGTATAGAATGGTATATTAACCCTTTTCTATTGAAAATAGCCGTGAAAATTTCTTGTATACATTTATTCACACGAATATCTTCAAACAATAGCAACTATTGGGTGTAAACAATAATAATATTGAGTGGCGGCTGTGGCGGCGGCAACTACAGGCCGCATGACGAATTTCAAACGGTGTCTCCGTCTCAAACAGACAGTTTATAATATATAAATCATCATACAGGAGACCCAAAAAAACAAACAGACATTAAAGAAAAACGTATAATTTAACAAAGAGAAAAAACGAATTTATGTTTTTAAAAGCTACGTCTGGTGTTGTCATGATTCGAATGGCATATAGGCAGCAATTAAGATCGTGTGTTGTTGTGGATCGCGGCGGCGCCTGGCGCTGATCTATTCAAGTCGTCCGTCCGCATCGTGCTGTCAGCCGCCAACAAATCCACTTTTTCACCATATTTGCCTCCACTACATATGTATACTTCAATTAATTGGATTTTGAAAATTCTCTATTTATAAATTTCAGTTTTGAATTTATAAACTACCAAAAAACATTGTTTGTGACTCATGCCATTTGTCATCATTTACTTCACATATTAACCAACTTCTCAGGTTTTATATTGCCATTATGATTTTTTTTGGTATATGTGTGTGTGTATAATATACAAACACCACTGGTATAAGTTACGATTATCCATGCATTTCACTGGCCACTCTCTACTAGCTTGTCAGATGCTCATTAACTACGATTTACGAGACTAATCAAATTGCCGGTTTTGAAATATTGATGAATTAAAAGTAGTGTCATGTTAATAAATATTTTTGTTCATTTCCGCTTTCTATTGTAATTTAATATAACAAACAGTGGCCGCACAATTAATCGACAATTTCACTTCAAAAGTAAAGCGCGCAAGTTTTTTCTAACCACAATCATCGTCGTCTCCGGCTTGGCGTCTTGATGATATTTAGGAGAATCAAAATGAGACATTTAACCACTTGTTGGAGAGATTGTTTCCTGACGACACATTCATATAGAAATAGACGAATTTCAAGTATGATACATCATACCATACTAACACATGCATCAAAAATTTATATAAAAATTAAATACATCTGAGAAATCGTGCAGATTTAGTTGGAAACGGTGCATGGTGATGGCGACGCGTGCCATACTATTATCAAACTCAATTTTCAGTAAATAGTCTGAAAATAGAGAATCAAATTGAAGCATCAATGTTATGGAACAATTCCACCTGTTAAAGTAATTATTATTTATTATTATTATTATTATTATTATTGAAAATTCTTGGCATTCTTCGCTGTATATCGCATTAAATACAAATGGTTAACAGTGTTTCCCATCTATTGTTCTACGTGTATGTAGATGTAATTTAATTAAAAGATTTTAATGGAGTTCCTCTCTTTTGTTTCAGGAAATTACATAAACCGCTTCGTCTAGTACATTATTTAATTATATGTATGATGGTGAGTATTTATAAATAATAGAAATAAAAAAAAAAAAATGTTAAAGAGTGATTAATAACATTATAATATTAAAATTTAATCAGACATGTGTTGTATCTTCCACCTAAAACAAGTCAGTTTGTTTCTTTTCACACCAACATCAAAAACAATAAATTATCGTTGCGTTTTTGAGCCTTTTTTTTTGTTTCATTCTTTCTGTTTTTATTATTATAAAACCAGCTTTAGATGAGATTTATAGGATTGCATGTATTCATTAGGACATTTGTTCTTTATTATTAAATTAAAATAATAACCAGTTTTGTTGACAGATCAACTATTAACACCCGACTTATTGAGGATAATTGCAAAAGGCATCTTATTTCTGATTGATCATGTTCAACATTTAATTCTCTTTTCTCTGCTTTATAATAATAATCAGATTGAATACCGATAACTGTATACGAGTTGTATTAATGCATGTGTATTTTATCAAATAAATATATATATATATATGTAGGTGTGATAAGAAATATGTAAATCTTTACAAAGTGGTTTTCATTGTTTTCAATATTTACAAAAGGAAGCATAATGTTTGTATACATCTAGATTTAACACAAATTTCCTCGTGGTTTCGTTTCTTTCAAAATCCAATTTCATAGTGATGTTAGTCGGATTTAACGACATGAACAATAAAATAATGTTGGATTTAGTTCAGTTTTTGTCTGATTCATCAACATCATTACTGATTCAATTAATTAATCATTGACTTAACTGATTAGTGTAAATGTTGTCTAATTATATTTGAAAAGAAATCGGTTAATAATATTTGAAAAATAAATAATTTCTAATGAAGAAAATCAATACTTGCATAATTTTCGTTTCGATTTACACATCGTCTGCAGACTTACCATGACACTGTTCTTATACATCGTACAACTAACAATTAAATATTTGTATAATATGCATGTATAGTCCGTTCGTTGACTTAATTGTTTGACTTTTATATTTAATAAAATAATTGGAGATTACTTTTCTGGGATTGTTGTTTTCTTCGTGCTAGTTGTATAGTCGTCTTGAAATAGTGAAGTATGAAATTTTAACCTTAATTTATGCAAATTTTACTAAGAAATTCCAATATTAACACGTGTGTACACACTTGAACGTGTGTACAAGGTGAAGATTGGATGAGGCAGCATAAAAGTGTGGATGACCGTACAAGACAAGACCACTTGAAATCGTTCAATCAAAATGAAAGAACAGAAAAATACTAATGCGATAATGCTAAGGCCAATCGGGAAAGTCGCACCAATTTGGACGTAGTCGTATGCACCTCACGTGGGGACGTTAACGTCAGTTTTGGCAAAGCCGATTGGCATAATCGTGAGCAGCCGCTTTAAGCACGCAAAAAACACTTACTCTATCAAAGAATCTGTACCGAGATAGCGTTTTCTTCGTATATCTACAACAGTTTTGGTTTAAATGCGGATGCGGCTTAAAAATTGATCGTTGCTCATTTATGTCTGAGGCTGCTGTGGCTCGGGTGAGCACTTTTTATTGAAAAGTGTCGCGTTCACTGCAAGTGAATGTTTAGATATCAACATCAAAATTGTAGTATTTGTAACTTCGGTTTATTAAGACGCATCCGCACTTGAGCACAAACAATGTTAAGAAAAATGAAAGATTCGATACCGCTAAAGCAAAACTTCCGTGTATCGAAATAGTGCTTGCCCAGGCATGTCCACTTCAATCTGTATCGGCCCATATTCACGTTGTTTTAAATTGTGTCTCTAGTCTGAATTGGAATCTACCACATAATACCAAATGTAAAGACGCGTCTCCACAAGGATACATTTAGCCGGCAACAAGTTGCGTGTATCAAATTTTTCGCGTAGATAGCAGCGCAAGTCAACAGTTTTGAGTGCTGCGCACGTGCCAGAGCTACACAACCAACACCTGCAATCCTTTCCATGCGAGAGCGGTAAATGAATAAACATCAAAGCAATATTGCAAGCAATGTGTCCTTCCTGTAGACATGGGACACGTAATTAAAATGGAAATTTGCAGTGCCCAGTGAATGCGGTTTCCGCAAACAGCGTTGTTGGCCACGTTTGCAGCACGTGTAGGCGCGCCTTAATACAATATGTACTTATTTATAGTCTCACATTTTAAGCAATTCTGGTAGTCTCTTGAGTTGCTGGACGGACTATACTTCCCAATTATTGGTTTCAGTTTGTATGATTACAATATGATTTTTGTTGTTGTTGTTTTCAGATTTTGAGTCCAGTCAGTTCGCGAAGTTGTAATGGTGGATTAAGAACAATACAATTATATTCACAATTTACAAGGGGCCATGTACGCATAGAAGATAGAAGGGTAGTGGCTGGTATTAGTATCAATTTAACAGATCGTAAGTTAATTTTTTTTTTTATTTTAGAAAAAAATATGAAAAATAAATAGCAAATTTTCACTTTTCATTACTTGTGTAAAGTTTGAATTTTTCAATTTTTTTTTTAGATATTTTACAAATTGTACCAATTGATCGTCTTTATTTTGCCATTTATGATCCAAATGCAAAAATGTTTATTTGTTGGAATAGGAATTATTCAAATTTATTACCACGAGTAAGTCATTTAATATCATTTAAATTGTTTTTCACTTTATTGTGGTTGTTTATGTAAAAAAAAATTTACAGCGAAATCCAAGAGATTTACGTTATTGTAAATTTGCTGAAAAAGTTTCAATAAAACATCCAACCGATTTAACACGATATACAACAACATATCGTACAAAATCTGGTGTTGAACGTGAAATTGAAATGAAATTTAATAAATTTGGTAATTTTGGTACTACGAAATTTTTACGAAAATGTTTAGAAAGGAAGAAACGACTGAAAGAAACAAATTACGATAACAATAATTTTAATAATAATAATAATAATAGTAGTTATAGTAATAATCAACGACATCATCAGTATTATAAAATTGATGTTGATTTAATGACAAATTTGGATACATTACATTTAACAAATGAAACAAAAAAAGCTTATGTACAATTATCGAAATATTGTGCTGATTCGGACTTTGTTGCACAAACTGTATCCAGTAATTGTAGTTGGAGTTCATTTTGTGAACAAATGGAACGAATACATCAAAAACATCCGATTGCATGTGAATTAAGTAGTTTATGTCAAATTAAAGACAATAAACGATGCGGTGGTAAACAACAGTGAATTTAACAACAACAACAACAAATCTACAACTAATGCTTTTTATAATAATTTGAAGAAAAAAAAACTTTAGTTGAGCGCAAAATTTTCAAAAAAAAACCAGTGTCAGTATTTTAATTTCCTTTAATTTTGTTTGTCTTGTTCGTTTTTTTTTTTATATATATAAATGTCTAAATTAGCACGATGTGAATGGCAAAATTGTATGGTCGTGTGTGTGCGTATTTATCAATTAACAAAAAAAACGACAATAACGTATGGTTTATAGCTCGATTAACAACAACAACAATGAAGGTATAAGCCCTAAATCTGTGTAGATTAATAACAACAAAGCGCCGTTGTACACCCATATTCATAAATTTTTGCCATAGAAAACCTACACTTAATCGTTTTATTAATTTATAAATAAACTATATTAACACTATTCGTGATAATCCGCAATTTAACGTTAACGTTACTAGTGAATGTCATGCGCACGATTATAACGATAATGTTAACGTTAATATTGCGGATTCTCTATTATTATTATTACTATTAGTATTATCGTTTACAATTGAGTCATTGACTATGAATGTGAGTGTACAGTCCTTATTTTAACCCCTATGGGGTCGTAATTTATAAATTTTTTTTAAATATAAGTTTCCTCTATTTTGTTTGTTTTTACTCTATTTTTCTTTACATACTATTATTATGATTTTTTCCCTGTTTTGTAAATGGATTATTTATTTTTTTATTCAACGGCACCTATCTTCCAGTATTCTTAATAATAATAATAATTATAATAATAATAATATTAATAATAGTAATAATAATAATAATATTAATAATAATAATAATAATAATAACCAGTATCAATATTAATGTTATATATTTTATCTGTAGTCGGTGCCTAAAAATTACGCTATCCATGTTTTAATGGTCATAATTATTAAAAAAAAATCATAAATAACAACATAATTGTAATTCATATAATACCAATAGGGCAATTTGATTGTGAAATACCAAAAAAAAAAAAATTGAATAATAAAGTGGGAATGAGGCTTTCATAAATTGTAAAACATCCGCACTCTAAACGTTAACACAAAACGTTTGATTAACGGTAATGTTATCGTTTATATTGCGGATATGCTGATTTTGATATTGAATGTAAATTAATAATAATCTTGATAATTACAATAAATGGTAATGTGTTATGTACGTTATTGAAAAAAAAAACCAAAAAAAAAATATGCCATAATTGCAATTGTAGAGCCTCATATTTTATTTTTTAGTAAACATTCAACAAGATCTGTGCCATGTGTATTTAGTAATGAGAAAAGAAAAAAAAGCAATGTCCTTTTTTATTTATACATTCCAAAATCCATAATAATGCATTTAAAACAAATACAAATCATTTAAAAAAAAAAAAAGCAAATATGTGTTTTATTTTATTTTTAAAATCCTGTTTGTCTATTTTTAGAGCAATCTAATTTAGAAAAAACAAAAAGGTAAGTGTTATATTATCGATAGCAAAAGTTCATTTAATTAAACTTTTATGAGAATCTGATAAACAACACAAAATCAGTCTACAATTTCACAGTGAGGTACAAAAAAAAATCTGTAGCTTATCAGTTTTAATTATGATAAAACCGTGTTTTCATAAATACATTGTTATCGTAAATGATTTATTGATTTGACTTGTTAATAAAATAAAGTGTATATAGAATAGTGGCACTATAAAAACTACTTTTGTTAAAATTATCAAAGCGACTGTTCCCCAAAAAGTCCCAAAAAAATCAACTATTACCAGTCACTACCACCCATGTCACAATTATTCAAAGAAATGAACCAACTACTGCAGTCAGAAGTCCAATCTAAACCTTCATTAGCAGGTAATGTAAGTTCATGCTGCTCTCATACGGGAAATTGTGAAAAAACCTTGCAAAACTCTAAAACTGTGTCCTATTTTTTGTACTCCTCAGAGGACAAGTTAGCGTTCTTAAAGGAACAAGTTGGTTTGAGTTGTTAGTTTTCAGCAAATTTCCCAGAATTCAAGTGGATATAAGCCACCTTACTATTATCTTCTGTAAGTTTCCACATATTTGTACGGATGTACAAGGAAAAAAAAATTTAGGTCAAGTGATAGGTTAATCACTTCAGGTTAATGTTCTGGGGAGTGTGTTTGCAAATAAAAAGCATTCATTCAATTATGGGTTATTTCATCTAAAAATAGGGGTTTTAATCGTATATTTTGACTATCCCTATTCGTTATTTTGTTATCTAAAAGATCAAAAAGTATTGTACACATTTTATTACAAAAACTTTGTGCAACTTTCAACGTATGTAAGTTCTTGACGCTATTGTTATGGTATCATTACTCCAGATAAATAACAACTTTCTAGATAAATCGATCTTTAACCCCAGTGTTTCATAAAGAAAACTTCCTTGAATTATCTCGATGAGCGTTGCAATATTTGTACGCCATGTACGATAAAAGGAATATTGTCAGTGGAAAATGAGCAAGTAGTGAGAAAACCACTGTCAAATAAAATCAATAAAATTCTTCAAGTATGTCTGTAGATGAATGCGATTATCCCTCAATTTGCACTTCCATATATTCTAAATAGAAAGATAGAAGAAAGGTGAATTCTAACGTGATTAGCATCTTTACATCAAACTTTCTTCAGTCTAGATTTTTACTGCGAGAGGAACCTTCGAGAATCCTCTTTCTTCTTTTTGGTCCTCTTGTAATTGAACTATCTAAGTCCTTTGTATAATTGCTACTTCTAAGTCTGATCCTGAGATCCGGACGTCCAGTTGGTAGCTTTCCATCTAATCGGGATGTGTCTAGTTTTTGTGCTTTCTCCAGTTTAGTTATAACGATTTGAACTTATTCTCTCAACGATTCTTCCAAATACTGTCTTCTCATTCTGGCTCATCTTACAACGTCTTTTATGTTGAAAGCTTTTTTAATACGCTCACTTCTGATCCTATCCTTTGATGTGACTCCTCTTTTATTTCGGTGGTTCTTAGGATAGATTTTGTGTCTGCTGTTTCTGCTGTGGTTTCTTTGGCATAGGTAAGTATAGGTCTTATGAATGTTTTGTAATTACGGATTTTCCAATATCTGGTCAGAAATTTGTTTCGCCACTCGTAGGTACCCTGAGATAATATTTAACGTAAAGAGACACCGATATACCCCACCAAATTGAGTAATTTGTTGTTTAATATGAACCGATAATGCTGGACAACTGTGTTTCATGCTGATATACAGTATGCGGCAGTAAAATAGGTACATAGGGAAAAGCATCACCACTATAACACCATTAAAGAAAAACTGGACAGCCAGAAGTGTTGTTGGCGCCACCCATCATCCATCTATAATGTCCATCTTTGTCCGATACAGTTGTCTAGAAATGTGCCACAGTACTTTGAGCAAAATTTCGTAATGTTGCTGATCCATCTTACAAAGATACAAATTTTTAGTTTGATAGGTAACAATTTTAATGTATGAAATAGGGGTGTTATTATAAAACCCAATTAAGGATGGATGGCGTCATAACCGAGGTTCTTACACTTCTATAGCTGACCAGTTTCTATATAAAAAAATGAGAGTGGATAGAGCCGATGCTATCTCCTAAGTACTCAGTTTTCTGTTGCATACTGTAGATATTTTACATAGTTTAGGGTGTTTTTTCAGTCCGTAATAAGCGGTCAGAACTGTATTGCGGTATTAGTGTAATTAGTTCTAAAATAATGTTTCCAATTTTATTGATTCACTAGATGGGTAACGCTTTCCTGCAACAATTGATCATTATGTATCACTACAGGAGATAATACAGTTGCACCTAATGTCCCGACTAGAAATATTGGATCTGATGATGGAGAATATACTCCGAAACATGTTATCCTATTGTTAAACATAAACTTATGGGAATTGACTTCGTGTTTTTTATAATTTATTAATTTAGATAATAACAATTGTTTTTTAAACAAACATGTTATTTCAAGTATGATAATCGTCTAGCATGTATATGTATAGTACTATGTAGTATATGCTATTTAAACTATTTAAGACAATCAATACAGAAATATGGGAATTATGGGACTGTTTCCCTTTACTTGAGACACCCTGTATACATACCCCCCATTACTTTCATATTCCAGACGTTAGACTGACTTGAAATTTTAAGGATAGTTACATTTGATACTCTTAACATTTATTGAAAATTATAAGTGATTTTATTTCAAAATTACATGTGCAGTAGTGGCATTGTATAAATTTTTTCTTTAGTTTTATTACCTATGTCAAATAGTACCATTTTTTTTTCAATGTCTGTTAATGCACAAGTTATTGAAGACGCATTTCTCTTGGTTACTTGCCACATTTGCAAATCTTCTGAGTCACAAGGTGAACAAAATATTGATGATTTTTTTTTTAATTTGTTACCGACTATTTCAATCGAATCCAAATTTCCATCAAATGTATTAGATATACCGTTTATTTGCATTATTGTACCATTGTTTAATATGACTGTGTTATTCGGACATTTGGTTGTTAGTATTACTCCTTTAAATTTAATTTTACTGATATGTATTCTACCACTGTTCTCTAATTTTGATTGTTTTAAAACTTGTAGATAACACGGAATTTCAGGTTTTTCCACATTTACAAAAAAACTTTCATTTAAACGACGACATAATTGTGCTAAAGGTTTATTGCCAGTACGAAGAAGCCTTTTCATTTTTCCCAGAGCATTCTCGAATGAATAAGCATTTATTTCTGAGATTGGACAATTCATATATTCAGTATCATCAGCTAAATGAATGAGATTATGCATACTCCCAATTAGACATCTTTTTCCATATATTCCTTTAGCTATAGAAACAAATTGATGCAACAGAAATTTAGCATCTTTCTGTCTTTCGACAGCTAATTCTTTCGAATTCAAAATTCGGCATGCTACATGCAAAAGTAAAAAATGATCATATATTTCTGGAGATAATATCTTCCTGAAAATAACAGGTCCAGCATACAATAATAAAAATTGAAATTCAGTTGCTTTGAATTTATTAATTTCACTTAATGACCTGGTGGTTCGTTGAAATTCAACAGGTATTTGATTTTGTAATTTAATCAATAAAATCGATACTTGATCTTGCATGTTCTGACTCAATCTTGCAGCTTTAATATTTCCCTTCAGCCAATACTCTGTGATAAGTTTTTTCATAATTCCAAGATAGACTAAATGCATAGAATCTAATACGAAAGTGTATATTAAATCAATAGGAGGATTTATATTAACTAATGGTGTATATCCAGTATGATGTTGGTGATTGTTTTGATCTCTAAATGATGCATCGGTCCTTGGAATGCATTTTGCCTTATCAATAGAATAAACAGTTCTACCATCTATACGTTTACCTTGCACAGTACATCTTTCACATGCCCAATAACCACCATGACCTTTAATACATTTTACAAAAGATCTTGCAGGTCTATCACAAATAAAAGCTTTTATGCTGATGTTAAATGTTTTGTTGTTTACAGTAAATCCTGTATCGTGCAGTTTATTAATTTCTTTAATAAATTTATCTAGGTAGTTGTCTGAATTTTTAGGTTTATGAACGCCACAATATACAGCTATAGGGAATGGCTTGTATACGTCAGGCTGGTGATAAATTTTACCTAAAATGGGCCAAAACTCTTTTGAGCTAGACTTATATAAAGGTAAACCATCTATGTTAATTAATAATTCGATGTGATTGGTTTCATGTAGATCACTATTAACACATTTCTTTAAATATGATTCAATTCCAAAATATACGAATTCACCACCATCAGAATCATCAAGTTTCTCTATGCTATAATTGATATTTGTTGTTCCTAGAAATGTTTTTGCACTTTTCGGTAGATCTGGATAGTGTTGTCTTCTAAGAATACCTAATAATGATTCTAGACGTCCATGCGGGATAGGCGGATCTAATAAAGCCCATTTGCGTATATCATTTATATCATCATCATCATCTACATTTTCCTGAATATCACAAGTATCATTCTCATCACTTGATACTTCTCCACTGAATTGTGCTTCACAAATAACTGGATTTTCAACATCATGTTCTGAAGGATTTTCATCATCTGATGTAAGATTTTCACTAGCACATGGATCATTTAAAATATTATTTTGTCCATCTAGTTTACTAAATACATTATCACTTCCATTTAGATCAGAATTATCATTTTCACTTGAGTTCAAACTATTCATATCACCATTTTCACTTGTCACTTTATAAAATTTACTTGTTGATGCTGTAGGCTCATTAAATAAATCGTTTGTCAATGTTGTAGATTTATCACCAATAGAAGTTTTTGCTTGAGCATCACGATACCTTCTAACTCTTTCACGAATAAGTGTACGTTTTTTTTGTAACTGACGATTTTGTTTAAACATTTTGAAATTGAACAAAATTGAAATATTAGCAGCGATATTTAAATAAATGTGTATAAGTATTTAAAATCTAACGAAAATTTATATAACGCTGAACACTTGAGAAAATTAACCAACTGCAAATACACTAAAATATACTGAAATATACTAAATAATAAATTTAAAAAGGAGGGAGAAAACTGAAGGGGTAGGGGTATACTGATTTGTTCCTCCCATGGACCTTGCCAGGACAACCAGATGAGACTGTATTGTTTTTCACATAGGGTATACTCACTTGTTCCTCATATGGACCTTGTCAGGATAGCCAGATGAGACTATTGTTTTTCACGTAGGGATATACTCACTTGTTCCTCATATGAACCTTGTCCGGATAACCAGATGAAACTGTATTGTCTTTCACGTAGGGATATACTGACTGGTTCCTCATATGGACCTTGCCAGGACAACCAGATGAGATTGTATTGTTTTTCACATAGGGTATACTCACTTGTTCCTCATATGGACCTTGTCAGGACAACCAGATGAGACTATTGTTTTTCACGTAGGGATATACTCACTTGTTCCTTATGTGGACCTTGTCAGGACAACCAGATGAAACTGTATTGTTTTTCACGTAAGGGTATACTCATTGGTTTCTTATGTGGACCTTGTCAGGACAACCACATGGGACTATTGTTTTTCACGTAGGGGTATACTGACAGGTTCCTTGTGTGGAGTTTTTCAGGACAACCGGATGAAACTGTATTATTTTTCACGTAGGGGTATACTCACTGGTTCCTGATATGGACCTTGTCAGGACAACCAGATGAAACTGTATCGTTTTTAACGTAGGGGTATACTGACTGGTTCCTTATGTGGACCATGTCAGGACAACCAGATGAGACTTAATTTTTTTCTAAATGAGGCTAACCTGACATGATCCTTACATGGTCCTTATTGGGTTTCCCCTATTAGGGCAAGTCTTACATGAACCTGACATGGACCCGACGATACTTCAGTCAAATAAGGAAAAATTTCTAGTCGGGGTAAGCACAGTTTTATAACATGTGGACAATTTAAATTAAAAAATAACCCACTAAAGTACTAAACACACCTATATCGGTACACCTAGAAGATAAAAAAGGACCTAAACACTGAGACAAAAAATTCTCCCCTGGCTATTTCCTTCTTAATTTCTAATTATCCATGGCCGGATTGAAATGTATTTAGAATAATCCACTGGGAATGTTACCGTATAACCCCCCCTATTAAAAGAGACAAGTAAGATGAACAAACAATACAAAATCTTTAACCCCCTTTCATTCTGTTTATTGTTAAATACCAGTTAATCTACATTGTGTGCACTCGATCTACATCATCTCACTCTCATCGATTCAAATCACTATTCTATTCTTTTCGCTCTTATTAAATTTAGCACCCTACTAGCATTTGTAAGAACAAGCATCTGTCCGTCCATCTGCAAGGCTCCAAATTTTCCACAAATTTTCTAATAACAAAAAACCATAGATTTGCTTGATTTTTTCTTTTTCAAAATAAATTGTAGAAAATATTCATTGGTAGAAATGATTGTATATACACACACCAATCACAAAAGCCGATACGAAAACGATAATTTCATGGGTTACTGAAGCGAATCAATTCATTTAATGCGAAACGGCTCTATGTAATTTTGTCTTTGTGATCTGTATTTATCACCAATATTATACATACATACACACATACACACACGTATATAATATAGGACCTTTTTTATTCCATACATAAATTCAAAAGAAAATTATGTATAAAAAGCGGCTGTACGTGTCCAAGCAACTTGGCACTATTGAAATTTATTTTAATAATAATAATAATCGTAAATAGATGAGGGTAATTATAAATTGTTAATAATCATTATGATTCGATTTAGAAGCACGTTTAAAAATAATTGTTTGTATAACATGTAGAAAAAGTAAATCACACTTTACAAATATACACTTTTAAGACTTGTTATACAAATAATCCGTGATCAAGTTAATAAAATTGTAAATATATGACATTATTTGTGGCTTCTATTCATTATATTGATGTGTTATACTGTGGTTTTTACTTGAAACCACACCATACAACTACACTTTCACAACTTTTTTTATCGTGTATCTATTATTTTGACGTTTTATAGATTGACCATTGAAATAACAATAAAATTGTGAAATTTACAGATTTCTAAATAGAATAGTGGTAGGTATTCGGTATCAAGTAGTCATTTCAACAGTTGAAAACCTATAAAAATATCTAACAAGATTATTAAGATCGTACCTACAAAGGAGGTAAAGTTTCAATGAAAATTCCCCAGAAATTTTACCCAATACTTTTATAAAATAAAAAATAAAATAAAAAAAAAACAATTAATTTATGTAATTTCGGTGTAATATGTGATATCTGTTAAGGTGTGTCTTGATGTAAACACTTAGAAAGACATAGAGATTAACGCCGTATGTTGTTATTTTGATAAAAATCTTTTGTACATTGTACCATACCTTAAATTATGATGCTTTAATCTGTCTCTCTACTATATACAGGTAGACATCAGAACGCATCCTAATGAGGTTAAGGTTAACAATTTTTATTATAAGTACATACATGTAGGTATAATTTTTTCTTTGTTTATTTTACAAATTTCTTTCACGTGACTGAAAAACTACAGGAAAACAATGCACGAAAATAGTTAGACATGATGCTAGAATAGTTTTCTGCGCAATTCACAATAAAAGAGTTAAGATTATTTAAGGTATTATCCACTTGTGTACTATCTCTATGTCAAATAATAATAAATGTTCTTGTTTACTACAATCGTTCTAACTACAATATTTCGGTTGAAAACCCCATTTTCTCTGACGGTATTTCGCAATTTTTCAAAACATTTTTCTCTTTGTTAACTGAAACATAATTACATTTATTCTCATACATTTTACTACATTTCAGTTTAGATCGTAATATTTCTACTACAGTATCGTATAATCTACAGAAAAACAAAAAAAAAAAAAACGACGAGATATACTGGGAGATCCCAAATTACGTGAATCATCATTGTGAAAGTAGTTTTTTTAAACAAAATTGTTGTTATAAATTTTATTTAAGTACAATAGTTGGGAAATTTTTAGATAAAATTCTTTAGAATTCAATAAAATATATAACGAAACCGTTATGAAATCTTGAATTTACCGAAAACGAGAATCGTATAAAGCATGATTTACACGAAGCGTTGACGCTCAGGCTATCATTGCTCCACTGTCTGAAAACCTAGCAGTAACTTGTACAAGTACAAAACTCACCCCTAAGAACGCTGTCGTCGTCTCTACACATTGCTTGCAGCATTCCTTTGATGTTTATTTATTTACCGCTCTCGCATGGACCAGATTGCAGGCGTTGGCTGTATTGCTCGGGTAGTTGGGCGGCACTCAAAACCGCTGATTTGCGCTGCTACGCGGGAAATTTGATACAGGTAGCAAGTTGCCGGCTAAATGTGTGCGTGTGGAGCGAAGATTTAGCCTGATGAATCTTACAGTAACGCAAATATCCAGTTTATTCTTCCTAGTCTTCACACTATAATAGGTGCAGTGATGAAGACATATATACACCGTCCGCTTTTAGTAACGGACGTAGAGGAACCTATACTGAAATTAAATTATCAAAAATTGTAAAGCTGAAACGTTACAGTCGAATACGCGCGATACGATATGTCCGGCTGGTTCTGAACTAGCGTTTTGATAAAGTGGGCTTTAGCTGCGGAAAGCTGATAATAAAAGACTTGAAATTTGGAATTATTACAAGACTGTAAGGCAAAATTTCTATTCATATAGTAGAATTAAGATATTTCTTAGAACTATGTATTTCTCCATTGTTGGTTATTTATGAATTTTGCCAAATTGCATAATTGATAGTTTTTAACAATAATCGATAAATCAATTCATGGACCGGAACAACAAACAATCAAATAACCCCCCTTCTAATCTATATATATATGACCACCACCACCACACACTCAATCCAAGTCTATCATTAAACATAAAACGATCTTAAAGAGAGGGTAATTGTCGGAAACTACCCCACAAAAAGTCATAAATCGTTAAAAGATGTCTAGAACACTTAATTGGTCTGAAATCAAACGATTTTCAGTATACCATACCTAAATATATAAGACATCTTTGTCCAACTAGTTTAGATTTCATTGAATTGTCCTCACTTTTAACTTTTTTGTTGCGATAGTATTAAAGATAATTGAAGCATTTAAAGATTTTAAAGGGGGTTGACTGTATCTGTCTATATCTATATGTGTGTGTGTGTATGTTTAAAATATAGTTTTCATGGTATCCTAACGATAATTGGATATCGGTTGAATCAAATAACAGACGATTTGAATGAGAGCCAAAGCTGTGGGGGGTCGCATGCCTCTAAGCCAACGATATTCGATAAAGATGTATAAACTTTTAATATATTTGTATTGATGATAACAACAATAATAAGAGTGATGGTGGTACATCACACAATCAACAACAATAAACACCGATTTTATTCGTTTTTCTTTCTTTATTAATCAATATTGTTGCGGACCATAAATAGTTGCGTGCTAGTAGTAGAAACGAATAAAAATAGGGAGCCATTTAGAACAAAAGTGAATAATTGACAAGGGGAAATCTAGCCAATGTCAAATCTTTTTTTTGTTAGTTGAATATTATTAGGTTCTGGAAAGGTCATACAGAACAACAACAACAACAATTAAAATGATGTATATTTAAAAAAAAAAATAAAATAATAATGGTCAAAACTGTGAGTTTATGTGTGTGGGTGTGATATGTTCACGATCTTCGATTTAAAACTTGATATTCCTTTTTCAAGTCAAGTTTATGTAATGGCGCCGCTATTTATTATAAATGCCGCCGTTACATTGTCATAATAAAGAAGGTAAAACTGTCTCACATCTAGACCTAAATTCATTCGATTTTCAATGTTAATATTTCAAATATTTCGAATGTTCACACAAATAATCCAATAATTTTTGCTGTTGAAATCGTCAACAACACACGCGACCGTTATAACTAATTAAAAATCGATTCAAGAAAAATAAACAAAAATTTCGCCTTAGGTAGTGTTAAATTAACCAAAAACTAAATCGATCGATTTGTAATATAAAGAAACCATAACCATCAATCAATCAATCGACAAAACTATCTAATTTGAACTATCAATTAATTTTTACATTGTTGAAATGTATTTGAATAACCTACCTACAGTCAATCGTACCAATATCAAGAGCGAAATTGAGGAAATCATAAATGTGAAATACGAGAGAACGAACGAACGACGAATCGTTAGAAAAGTCGAGAGAGTTTGTCAACAAAATATTGTAGATGCTTGAAACGAGTTGAAGAGGTCTGTGTCAATAATAATTGTCGGTTGTTGTGGTCTCCTCTTCGTTTCGGTTTTTTTCTTCTTCTTTATTTCGTTTTTTTTTTTTACCTTTAACTTTATAGTAGTGTCTGTTTGTGACATTGGAAATGTGTCAATATTGTGTTGTCAATAGTATACGATGGTAAAGTAGCGCGTTTACTCTTTTGAAATCATTTCAAGGATAATTAGTATTCTTTATGTAAATGTTTAAATTGGAAATTCGTTTCAAAGTTTTCATTTCAAATCAGTATCATAAACAGATCCACCAAGAAATTGAATTTAAACTAAAACGTCGGTTGTTCCAATAGTGCAACGTTCGTGTCTAATACGAAACGCCAAATTTAAATTTCCTAGGGTAATGATAAAAGTCTCACACACCGCGCTAATGCCTTGGTTGTGCTCTTAGATGAGCTTGCAGAGCTTTGAAATTCTCGTGCTCTATTCAATAACGTAACAAGGAATTTTGAACCTTAACGGAAAAATCTAGTACCCTCCATTATTTTAATATTAACCAGATTCTATAAAACCTATATCTACTACAATTCCATTAACGCCCCCTAAACGTCTGGGCCGTTACGCATTGCGTGCCTTGGTTTATGCATAATTACGCGCCTGGCTCTATTACCCCAAATCTTCACTGATTTATGTGTGTAAGGAAGCTAATCTGTACGATGTGTTTGTATGGTGGCTTCCACGATCTTAGTCAAGTGGTACTCAGGCTTTCTCTACTGAAAATTTGGTTGCTCAAGGTAGTTCTTCAACAATACTTGAACTAGCGCCAGGTCACTGAAATAAGTGACTCTAACATATCATAGACGTGGTTTTGGGATATTCTAGAAATTTGATAGATTAGAGCCACTCCCGTCACCATGCTTGAAGAAACTATAGGTGTACGTTGTACGTTAACTGAAATTTTTGGTACAGACGTTTATGGTTTGTGGCACTGTTTCCAACGGTTTTTGCGAATGAAACATGCAAAGAGCTCAACTTTTCATAATTGTAAAGATTTAGGGATCATGCCTTATGGTCCATTGCCAATTATGATGACTCTATAGTGGGGAGAGCTTAAATTTTTTGGTAAAGCAAGAAAAATAGTTATGTATGTCCTCATTTGGGCGAGACCAAACGTGTACAAACCGGTAAAAAAACAGATTAAAGGAGTGTTTTGTATAAAGCAAAATTTCGATGGATTTACTATTTTTGGATAATTTCAAAAGATACAAAATTGTCCGTTATAAGTAAATAAACTTTAAAATTGACTTCTCAAACACTCTACTTCGTGAGAATCTTGAGAACCACTGTCGTCAAAGATTAACATGAAGTTTTGATTATTTTAATTACGGATTACGGCCGATTTTGTCATGTCGTATCTCAAAAAACTCAAAATAAGCCCAATGTGAACCAAAGATTACTACTCTGAAAGACTTTCATGTTAGCTTGCTGAAAATTCGACTAAAAGTTGTTTGAGAAATCAACAACAACACACAAGTATTTTCACCTATATTTTACGAGTTATAAATATTCGTTTCTAGTTTTAATAAAACATAAGGACGTCAGTTTTGTTGGCTTGTAAATTGAGTTCCCACGTCTATGACGGCGCCACTTGTGTTTTATGTCAACATGCTCCACCACTCATTCTTCTCTTCATCATTGTATAGTCGTTGTCGTCGTAGTCGTCGTCTTCTACTTCTTTCTCTCGATACCTAATACACGTTGTTGTTGTTGTTGTTGTTGTTGTATACGAATAACAAGAAATCTTGAAAGGTCCCCAACACACAAAGTCATAACTGCCGCCTCCACAATACTACCCGACGTATACACATACACACATACCGATCTCGTTCTTAGATAACTTTGCTATTCAATTAAAAACAACTCTATTTCATCTAGTTTAGACAGAAAAATAAAAATAAAAGAAGAAAAAGTAGCCGAACTTGGTAGAGAAGAAGACAAAGTATTACGCCATTCTGATTGTGTCGAAAATTGTTGGAAATTTAAAGAATTTCAATAAGTTCCATAGTAGCCACACCTTGTGAGTTAAGGAAAAAAATCTACACATGTCCAAACAGTCAACACTAAAGAGCAATTAAAGTCAATTAAGTAAGACATATCAATTACAATTTCGAACGATTTGTCTATTTGATTATTATACGATGTCAGCCCACGTGCCATTTTCTGAATAAATAAATATTACCACCCGTTGTTGTTTAATAGAAAATCTCTTCTTATTATTATAAAGCAACCATGTAGAATACTGAATCACATTCAAATAGACAAAAAGAAGATGAAGTTAAAACCATTGTAATAGCAGGAATCAGAAGTATCTTAGTGAAAAAGACCACCCACCATATTAACAACACCACTCATGACTAATAGCAGAAGATTACTATAATAAGCGTGTCATCGTTCGAGATTATAGTTTAAACAACATAGTACGAGATGGAAACCCTTCAATAGTAATTGCAGACACCTTCAGTGTTCTAATGACAGTGGGTACGTTGTTATCATCGTCTTGTTATAAAACACCAATGGCGTATCAAATATCTTTTATCTATATCATTTTAAAAATAAATTTACAACATATATATAGGGAATTATCAATATTTTATGATAAGAAATCGAATTCGTTATACTGACCATTTTACTACTTAAATTTCATCAATTTATGTAGGTGTGGATATCAGATTCACACTTGTTAAATTGTAATTGAACGCCACTGGTGTAGGTTCCCTCTTTATATATAGGATTTAAGGATTGGTGTTTGTATGTGTGATATAAATAACTATAATAAATGGTCCAACATTCCTATATATGCGAACATATCAGAGGGTAGTTATTGAGTGTTAAGTATATCTATTCCTTTCCGCATTAACTCTGATTTATCTATTTTAATGTAATGTCGGCGTTAGTCTGTTTTAGAAGAGAAGAAAAACAAAACCAAAAAAAAAAAGGACACATACAATATATTCTCTTTAACCCTTGTCTTTTTCTTTGTTGAAATAGTTAAATTTTCGATTGGATGAATGTTATAGACTGTAACGAAAGTTTTTATTTTTTTTTTATTTTTCACAGTTAGTTGTTTGTTTTATAATTTAAAACATAAATTTATCATTGTCGAAATTGTAATTACAATTCTTCTCAAAGTTTTTAATGCACTTTGACTAATTGTGACTTTAAAATGGTTTTATCGGACAGTTATAGATTATAACAGCCATTAGTTGCTGAGTAATTTCCAAACCATATGTTTACATTTGTTATAGTGTTAATGTGGACGATGTTACAAAAAAGAACAGCCACCATACAGACGCAGGCGTTTCTCTGTATACATATGAATACCTTGAGATAGTGAAATTTACTAGAATGGCATAATTTAATGCTCGCTAAGTTATATTTGACAAGCACTTTGTGAGACAGATTGTAAGCAATTGAGAAGTGAACACCGCTAACTCCACATTACTTTAAGCCAAGAATAGCGTTAACATGAGATTAGCAGCAATAGTAAAGCGGGCATTACTGTTCCGAAGTTAAGCCAAAATAGGTAGAGTAGAACGACTAAAAAAACTACGCGACAACAGAAATCTTGCAGAATAGCACCAAATTCCTCAACTGTAGTAAAAATTTTTGGAATTTGCTCACATTGGAAGGTGTAGTCTCAACAATACCGAGCATCGACAACTGATGCAACAATGAAGAGACTGGCATCAGAATAAGAGATGTAGTAAAACTGAAGAACCTTTAAATACCCTGTAACCTTCTTGAAAGTCCGCTTATCTGAAATTTGATATATTTACGGTATCAGTAATTCACTTCTTCACTTCTTTTGGAGACTTGTTATCAGGAAAGTTGTTTATTGCGAGTGAATTTGACAGATACTTTGTGAGACGGACTATATGCAATTGAGAAGTGAATACCGCTAACTCCACACTACTTTATCCCAAGAATAGCGTTAACATGAAGTTAGCAACAATGGTGAAAGCGGGCATTACTGACCCGAAGTTAAGCCAAAATAGGTAGAGTAGAACGACACCAGCTCTCTCAACTGTAGGCAAAGTTTTTGAAATTTGCTCACATTGGAAGATGTCGTCTCAAAAATGCAACAATGAATCGACTGACATTAGAATAAGAGAAGCAGTAAAACTGAAGAGCCTTCAAATACTCTGCAAACTTCTTTCGAGCCGGCTTATCAGAAATTTGATATATTTACGGGATCAGTAACTCACTTCTTCACTCCTTTTGGAGACTTGTTATCATGAAAGTTGTATGTCGCGAGTGAACTACTCACATTTGATCCATAAACTATTAAATAAGTTCTTCGAAATAGATGCATGATTTAGTGACAAATAGATGCATTTTTTGAAGAATCACGCTGATAAAACGGAAAACACTCTAACACACCAAAGATAACACAGACAAGAGCAAAGTAGCTTAATATTTGTTTGAAGGAACGTTTACAAGAAGGTGAGCAATCGAGAGAGGAAGAAGTTTCACAGAATTCTTATTGATTGGTTGTTCATATTTTACCTGTGTTCTAATCAATTTGCAAAATCAGAATAAATGAAGTATCGATTAACTTATCTAGAAAAAATCTTGATAATATAAGTCTGGTTCGAAAATGACACACGAGTATACCACACGAAACGGAAACTGGTGATTTTGATGATTTTTGGCATACAAGTAGAGGATTTTCTTCTAAAGGATATAGATTTTGCCGTTCGTATCTATATGCAAGTTTAAAGGAAAAAATGGAGGGTGAAGCTAACCCTGCAAAATCAGCCTTTTCCAAATGTCTTCAAAACTCAATAGTTGAGGCATCGACTGTATCTGTATCTCATATAAAAGTGGGTCTATGAGCAATAAAATGGTGTTTTTTTGGGCTTTCACTGCATTCTTGGAATCTTCCATATTTTTGATAATCTGAATCATGAAGAAATAGTAAACTGTTTTGCAGATATTTGCAGAAACTGCTCCTTTAAACGGCAAATGTATTTGTTTGTAAAGTGGAGAGCTCGCCTCTCAGACGGTTAATTTGTTAGAGCAATTAATGATTTTTGCAATTATACCAAGTCATGCCGTGATTAGTAATAAATATTGTCATGTGTACCTGACATACTTATTTTTTTTTCTCTGTTACTAAACGAAATAAACAAACAAGATTTTGACATGTTATCATTTCAAAATTTCCAACCTCATTAGAATATAAGCGATCATTAACGAATAACCAATTGATTTAATTTAATTAATTGATTACTTAATACCTATAAGGTTGCTTTGTATTATATCAGGATTATAATTAATGATTTCATGCCGTCTGTAAATCATTTTTGGTTTTTTTTGTTGATTAATTGTTGAATGTATATATGTACGAAAGAATTTGATCGTCGATTAAAGATTTTTTTGGGAAACTTTAAAGTATTCGAAATTAGAAATTAATTGAACTTTGTTCTAGAAACAATCAAAAATTGTTACTATTTTTAAAAATAAATCACATTTTTGTTATATCACGCATGGCGACTGGAATTTTTCGTCAACAATCAAACGATATCAATTGGAGGAGTCTCATAGAAAATTTAATGACAAACGATTTCAAGGTGCAAAAGCTTAAAGTTTGTTTTAATACAAAAAATAATAATAATAATTCCTATTCATTTCACAACAACACGAGATTAACTAGTGTGTGTTTTTGGTTTTGTTTGTTTATGGAAAGTATTTATACTTTCCGAAATTACACAATCTGTTTTATTTTTTTTTTAATCAGAAATATTTAGATTTTATTTAAAGAATTCTTTTAGTTAATCCGTAATTGTTGTTGCTTGTTTTGTTTCACAATTAGTGGATGTTGTTGGATATAAAACATTTGGTCTGGACTTAATTTATGGATGTACCAACAAATGACTGTCTAATTTAGTCCAACTATGATCCGTTTTAAATATCAAGATTTTGTTTAATTTTTTTTTCCGTAGCTTTAATGATTAGAAATTCATTATTGTGTGTGTTTTAATTAAATAATTCTAAATGAACATCGAAATTCCATTGTCCATTTATAGGATGATAGTCACTAGGTTTCTTTTTAATTTTATTACTAGTTTCAAGATTCAAAATATTTGTTTAGTACGCGTAGAAATTTCACTTTGAACTATTCTAACATACAGACCACCTCATCCATCATTCTTGGGCATAAGCATCGTATAGAGACGATCCATCAATACAAGAATCGACACAAAACACGAACGTATTAACCAACAACGTGGCCAATTAGTTTTATTGACAATTCACTATAATAATTTGGTTTTAAAACAAAATTTCAATTGCGTCAATTTAATGTAAAACAACAATGTTGCAGTTATGATGGATGTTAGGATAAAAGAAAGCACGTGTCCGTGTGTAGGTGAACTTTTGCTCGTGGGAAACTGGCACGGGAACCCAACCAATTAAAGCTGTAGCTTTTATTTTACCAAAAATTTTATTGTATATACCTATATGTCGTTTGAGTTAACGACTGTTACTATAATCTGATAGTCGTTTAGGATTTAAGAAAAAGTCTTGCAAGGATTATTAACGTTGTTTTTTTTTTCTTTCTATATCGCTCTCTTGACTTTC
>JAZBGY010000219.1:26643-85646 GCA_037414755.1 Lydus trimaculatus | reverse complement strand
TGCAAGTTGAGAATGTGTGCAATAAAAAGGTATATACTATATGTTGTATATAAGAGAGTACAGATTCCTATATAACCGGTCACAGAGGTTAATGGAGAAGTTCTTTGTTTTATGTTGGTGCTGACGACACGACTACCTAGGTCGAGTTTGACGTTAAATCTGCACACATATGCATAATATATCTGGTATCTTATAATGTAACACATTGTTTATGAAATTAACTTTACATAAATATTAACAACAACAACAACTTACTTATTATTGTTCAAGTAATTACTCAACGAAACTATCACCGTTAAATTTGTAAAAGTATTCTACGAACTACTCAAACCTTTGACTGATAAAAGCGTGAATAAAATTTGGCATGTTTAATTGGACTTGAAACATGTAACAATTCTAATTGTCTATACGTCATCTTTTATATTTGATTGCAAACAATTTAATGATTTATGACAAGACAAAGACTTTGCACAATTTTTTTTTCTCCTCTGTTTAAATTCAATCACAATTTATTGATTTGTGATTGTGTGTATCGTGTGCTACAGTTTGAAAGAAACAGAAAAAAAAAAAACAACAATAAAATAAAATATAGAGCCACATAGTTCTCATGACCCCATCACTCAATCAGATAATCGAATTTGAAACTTGGAACACGTTTCATTTATAAAACAAAAGCCACATCGATCGTGACTTCCAGTTCGTCTCGTCGTCTTGTCGTTGTTTGGATGACACTTGAATTCTGGACTAACACGCAAAACATCTCCATAAGAAGCTATAAATATTACCTACTGGCAAAAGGTATAAAAATTAATGATTATTTTGATGATTTCGGTCTACTGAACATATGACCGCAGACTGATGTTCACCGCAAAAAAGCAGCCCTAATGAAGACCACCCTTGTAGTAGATATATTATTGTTTAAGTATTTATAAGTTTATTAGATTCGATTGTATTTGAAAAATGTTGAAAGGAAAATGGACATCAATACCATAAGTAGACATGTTTCAATCAACTACTCGTAGAATAGGAAATGTCGTGCGCTACTGGGTGGCATCGGATAATAACACCAAATTATCTCCTCTAATATCGTTCATTTCTGCTAATAATGCAGACTAAATGGATCGAATTATCGAACAACTTTACCAATTTGGCTTCTCCCTATTATTTCCAATGAGTTCGGTTTTGTATCAATCAATCTATCAACAACGGAGAGGAAGTTTCATTCTAATGTTGTACAGCAAACGATAAAAAAAAAAACAGACGACAAACCGCATAATTTCAAAACAGACTACTACTCGTTGAATCGACAACTATTTGTTTTCATCATGCCACACAAGTTGTCCATAATAAAAAATAAATTTAAAGATTTTTACAATTTTTCTCAATATACCATTCATATTATTAATATTTCACGATACATTTGGTACGGACATAGATAGTTTCTTATACGTATATATCGTATATAATATGTTCTTAGAAGGTGAATGAGTGCAATTACTTGAAGGCGTGTAATGGTTTGAACTTATTGTGGAACAGAGAGCAGAGACGTGGATATGAATAATGCTGCATGATCGTACCGTGTAATTAAAACAAAATACACGCATGAGACGATACTAAGAAGAAGAAGAAGAGAGAATAAATGTGTGTGTATATATACCTATAGCCTCTCACACATACACACAAATATACCTATATAAACACATATTGCACTGTTTTAACTTGAAACGTTTTGAATTATGTACAAAGATCTTTATGGAGCATAGGTGCTTTACCTTGTGTGGGCGGTGTAGAGATGGATTTTTCATTTTCAATATCAACGCTCTTATAAACGAATTGTGTGTCTATTAAGGGTGCCTCTACACGTACAAATTTCCATCCTCTACCTCACAATAATTCATTTCGCTAATAAATAAGATGTGATCGAATCAGAATAAAACTTTAATCGTCTAGGTGCATTTTTTTTTTCAAATAAACTTCACTATACTTGTCTATTGATCTTTAATATTAAGATAAATGAATGGAACAAATCAGTATTATGTAACGATAATTGAATCGTAATAGAGTTCAGTTTTCGACTGATAGTTTAGTCTAAAATTACTCAAACAGAATGGATGATGATCAGTATGTTTTAGGGCGTATCCAAGATCTGGTCTGTTGATTATTTCAATACTAATATTCAACATATAAAACATATATACAAATACAATATTTCAATTTACGCCCATCGAGATACAACATACAACAAATCTTTCATTCTATCTCCATCCTATTCTTTCTTTCCGTTGTATAAATGTTTATACCATACTATATGTGCAAAATATAATATTTCTGAAATTTCATCTGAACACAAACTTGAATTATTTGATTAGATATTCATTACAAGAATCTTATTTATTATAGAGAAAGCTTATAATTAATTATCGACAATAAATTATATTGATTGATATTTTTAATTCAATTAATTTTTAATCAAATAAATTTGAGAGAGTTACAGTTGTTGTAATTAATCTCATTCTAAAGTGTTACATTTTTGTCAATAGAACCAGTTTGTTACAAAATCGTTTGATAAACGATATTTGTGTTGAAACAACAATAATAACACAATATAGACTGAAGATCTACATATTATTATTATTATTATTATTATTATTATTGTTTTGTGTAAGGTCTCTTCTTCCAGTCCCTCACACACGAGCTGTAGTTCATTCCCTACTGTACCTCGGCCTACAAAGCCTTTTGTACACCCGTCAGCACACCAAACTTGTCTTCTCCCAATAGTCCCGTCCTTTTGATAAAGTCCAGGATATCGTTTAAGGGAGTCCTTTTTATTTCTTCGGGAGAGATGTATTCTCCTCCCAAATACCATGCTCTGAGATCCTTCAAGGCCTCGCAGTAGCATAAGATGTGAAGCAAAGTTTCATGTTCCTCTCCAAAGGCCCTACATGTTGGGTCTTCTACAATCCCATTATTATTGAGAATTGAGATGCTTTCTCAGTGCACAGTGACCCGTATACAGTCCTGTGATCTGTTTTATTTACCTCCTATTTAATTGTAGGAGTTCTTTAGATCTTCTACGGTTTGAAAAATCCAGAAATGTCTTTGACAAGACCATTCCTGGTAATTCCTCCCAGTAGAGTTAGATTTAGATTTAGATTATATGGGGTCGTTTGGCCATGTAGCCTTCCTGAACTGCGACCACAGCTGATCTATTGTTCTTAACCCTCCATCTATTGATATCCCAGGAAAGATATCTTTTAGCAAAGCTAACTATCTCTCTGGGAGACTTCTTTGCCACTTCAGCAGGTGTCCCAGTAGAGTTGGTGTTTTCGTTCTAATTCTTCCCTTATAGCCTCTTTAGCGCCCGCATGAGGGTCCAGGTCCAATTACAGCTGTTTTGGCGGCATCTTTCGCCAAAAGGTCCGCCTTTTCATTTTCTTCGAACCCTTGATGAGCCACACCCATTTCAAGATCACCTTGTTATATTCAGCAAACTCCTTCAGTATTTCGAAGCATTCCAGCACTAGTCTGGATTTTATTTCTACATCCCTCAGTGATCTGAGCACTGCTTGGCTGTCTGTTTTGATGTGGATACTTCTATTTCTATAGTTCCTCCACAACATGACCTATGCACAGGTCATTAAAGCTATTAGTTCCACTTGGAATATGGAGCAATCGTTTCCCAGCGCAAGAGAAATTGTCTCCTCATGCCTACATAAGAAGAAATAAAAATTATTAATAATAAAAACAGCGAGATTGTCGTCCTCTGTTTAGAAGGTCAACGAGATTTTTCGTTAAATTATGATCAACAGACACAAAACTGTCTTGTCGAAATTTTCATTTCCTCCCATCTACAAAAGAAATGTGTGGTGTTCTATTTTTTTTTTGTTCTTTAATAAATTTGTTGCATTACTATAAAATAACATATTTAAGATTATATAAAACCTACACAAATTAAATAGAGGGATCGCTCTTCGTTTGCGTGTAAACAACTAGAACGTGAGAGAATCAAGTTAAATGCCAGCAGTCAAATCAAATCTATTTGGTATTTCTGATCTAGTTATAGACTAGTGGTACAATATTGTATAAATAACCTTTACCATTTATTGAAGTGTCAATTTTTCTTTTATCACCTTTCAACGATTCATTTCATGTTACAAATCTGTATAGTTACCTTTTTTGTTTTGTTTTTTTTTTAATACATAATTAATTATAAAATATGTTGTTTAAAAGTCAAGAACAATTTCAGCATGTAATAGATCATATTGTGAGGGAATTAAACAAACAGAGGGCATGCTCAGATAAAGAGATAAGACAATATATACATGGGGGGAATTGGAGAACCAACATTTGCCCACCCATGAACCGTTCAATATTTGTAAGTTGTAATTTATTGTTTATTGGGAAATAGTAATTATTACGTCTACTTTCATGATAAACTCTATATAATCGAATACATACAGGTTAAATGTATGAACGATATCATGTATATAGAAGGAACGTTTTCATTTAGCAAAATTTTTTAATTACAATTTTTCATGTAAACATTTTTTCTATAGGTAGATGGAAACGAAAGTCGTGTATTATAACTGTTAACCTTTAATTTATATGATGAGTTGTTTTTCATCCTCTTTATCTATTAATGAAAACTACCATTGATGAATCATGCCGCAATTATACTAAACGATTCTTCACACTGATAGGGACGTACAAGATGAGCCAAAAGCAGAATTTGTCGTCAAGATTAAAGATAGATCTTCTTATTATAACTTTCAATATTACACGGTGTAGTACAGTAGAATAGTCATTAGTGTGGCAGTTGACTAAAGTTCAGTCATCGATATAATGGATCGAAGGAAAGGAAATGATAAGTCGTTTGATTGTGGATTAAAATAACGCCAGTCTTTTAATAAAATCGTGTTGAATTTCAATTATATTGCCGATGATCTAGTATTCTGAGCATTTCGTGATTGTCTATACATTTAACCTTGTAACTGATTTAAAAACCAACAAAACTACGATTGAATTTTAAAAGATTCGACCAATAATAATGCAAATTTTATTAGAAACTGACCATATTTTGAATCGTTTTATTCGAACATCTGTTAACATATATGGTTACAATTCAATCATAATTATTGTTAATCGATTAAAATCAATCGTGTTATTATAATCGTCGATTATTACTAGAATCGCTAATGTGAAGATGGATGCACATTTATCTGATCTGTTTGAAAACATTATATAGGGTTGACAGGTATAAATCAACTCATCTCAGTTAGTAGTTGATGATGTTGAAAAAGAACTAGAAGAAGAAGTGGTAGAAGAAGAAGAAGAAGAAGAAGAAGAAGCACCCATGGCCTGGTTTGGTGTGGGAATGGTAAAATTGAATTTACTCGTTAGTGATTTAGATGAAGAGCCTTACTAGTGCGACTAAGCAATAAATCAGAGCCGCGTGAGTTCGCGCCAGGAACAATATAATAATTAATAACAACCTACGAGCGCATTAGGATCGAAAAATAAACATTAGATAATCCATAATTATAGTGGTATATCGCTTATCGTATCATCTGGGGCTGCATATAACAAATACTATTTTCTTACCATACGTTTTATATACGTATAGTTTGAACGGGCGGGTATCTTGAAATATAAACTCATAAATCTAGAGTAAGGTTACACTACAATACACCGGACCTATTCGAATTATCGCTTTCAGCTATAATAATAATCATACAAAGTCATTTCCTTTCATTCAACATTTATTTTATGACGACAAGTGATTTGTTAAATCATTCGACTCGGCCACTGTCTTGATCTACCATTGGAATCTCGAAAATTTCCACAAATCCTCTTTCTATTATTATCATATTGTTCTCGATTTTTATTGCCTAAAGTTGTAAATAAATTAGATAAATATGGCTATGTATGCCAGGTCGCTCCAATCTTTCTCTCTTCTTCTTTGCAATGTATACCTAACTATACACACGCACACATACACACCACACAAACAACATGTATATAACAGTTAAAAATGACAAAATATATATCTAGAGTGTCGTCTGTATCAGTTTTTCAGATGAAAAATGTATGTAATTTGAATATCCATAAAGGCGATCTTCTAAGTACAAGTAACAGGTGGGTGGTTCATCACTGAAATAAGCGCGGTCGATGGTATCGTAACCATGTTCGGCTCAACCAACTGCAGGTTGACAATGTTGTTTTATTGCAATGCCAAGACTAAAACTCTAATACTAATCGTGACATATTACGATTAATGATCGGTCATTTGTTGTTTGTTGTAGTTTTTGTCTTTTAATTCTTCTTTATTTTATTTTTGTTAAACCATCGATTAAATGCTTACAATACACCTGGAACAATTAAATTATTTGTATTTTAGTGTAACAAAAGATCGTTCAATACCAATCGAAATGTGAACAGAACTTTAATGGTTCGTGCCAGTGTTATCGACTGTACTGTCCAGGTGGTGTGTTGTGGGTGTAAAATATCGCTTTAACACTAGCACCAGCCTATCGGACGGCTATTAATTTATTACAGAACGATATTCACCGTTTGCTATAAAAATTTAACACGATTTGAATCAAAGTAACCACTCTTGTAACCAATTTATAAAAAATCGCTTAATTAGTTGATAATAGCAAATTGGGAACGATTTCTTTTAAAAACGCCGGTTTTTAGTCAACCAACAAAACAACGACCGGATCTAGTTGTCTGCTCGTTGATAATCCTTCAGGAACGATCCTACGGATTAAATACGAAGGTTGAATTTTATGATGGTTGATTACTACAGTCATTTTCATTTATATTATTTAGATTTCTATCGTGTAATTAAATTACTTTTATGGTTATAATGGTGGTTTGAAATTCTACCATGGATTTGTGTGTGCACCCACTACATTATTTTTGATACTTCCAATATTCATTCAACATTCAACAACTATACAAAACAGACAGAAATTTATTTATCTTCCTCCTATTTGGTTATTGTTTGAAGTTTTTGACTGATTGGTAATGAGTTAGTGTGTTTGATTCTAAAGTGAGAAACTTGATTTTATTCCGAATCCATCATCTATCATATCGAACATTACATTTCTATTCAATTTATTAGAATGCCATAATGGATAATTTGATATTCTTTCATATTTTACTAGTAGCCAAAGGAAATTTGTCTGCCATTAGGTATATGAATGTAATAAATTATACAATGATTTTTGATTTATGAACAGATACCAATTTACTAATACCATATGAGGCGATATATCGATTTATTGACCAAAATTTTTTATAATCCGTTTTTTTCTTTTGTTGATCATCTCATTTGAAACTCAGTATTAGGGAGGTCCTGTTATGAAAAATTAACCATCCCATAGACAGTTATGTGTATTTTTTCCCATTTAGACAATACAAATCTTCAATTTATATAATGTCTAGATTCGTAATTTGATACATAACTTGATAAAAAAAAATATGAGCTAAAATTAATGTTCGCTTTAACATTTACGGAAAGACTCAATGCTTATTTATCTATGTATACATATTTGTGCTTGTTTGTGTGAGCTTTTCTGACATTTGTTTCTATTTTGTGTGGAAATTAATATGTCAAATCTATCAATTGAGACCACCACGACGATTATATACGGGCGCCTCCTTCCTAACATTAAATATACTTTAACTTTAAGATGACATTATCTTTTTATAAAATCATCAGTATGATTGATATTATTTATACTGAAAAGAAAAATATTGCATTTTCCTATATAGAAATAGAAATATATCTACAATAAAGAATCTCTTATATTTTTGTAATTTATTAAAATAATAATAATAATAGTTAGTGATAGTATTGAATTCCCGTTGTTGAGAAAGACTACGATAAGAGAATGAGGAAGATAGAGAGATAGGGAAGAAGCGAAATATACCGTTACATTTTAACAGGTCATTAATGAGTTAGTAAAGTGTCGGTGTTGTTAGAAGGCTTTCCATACTATAGAGAATGTTGGAGGTTGGAGGGCAGAGCATATGACGATGGTGGCGGTCATGGCGGCGGCGGTGGTGACGGCGGAACGCTCAAGCACGGCGCTGCAGGTCAGTGAGTTCTCGCGACCTATGACCTGAGGCCTCAGCTCACAACAATGCACACGTTCCATACAGATAACATTGTTGGTCGATAGTTATATAGTATAGTATATGCATATTGTATACAGTAAGGTCCTTAAGAGATGGTATTCAAATTCAACATTGAGGGCACCTGTGATGACACAATCCCGGAATTGTATTCATCTATTCTATGAATTCTTTTAGATGATTCTTTTTTTTTGCGGTTTACCAAGTTATTCAGGTTTATTAGTGAGAAGAGTGTTAGAATTTTATAAATAGACACAATTAAGTCTATTTTAAATAACTATGATCTGTTCCACAAAAAAAATGATTACTAATAGATTGTTGTGGTACTCGTGAGAAAATCGTATAGTCCACTTAACAACTTAAGATTGTGAAGGTGAAACATAAATATAGCAACAACTTCAATTTGCAGAAATTGAAACGATTTTATGTTATTTGTCACGAGTCACAACTTTAAAAATAGATTACTCATAAAAATACGTTTCTTTTAAGAACAGAGCGGTCTTAACCAATTTGGTCTAGGAAGCAATTAGACGTGTAATCACAATAAAACAAGCGCTTTAGTAAACTCGGTTCGTCCTTTAATCGATGGCCTATTTAGTGCATAAGCTGCTTAAGTAACACTGCTCTTTCAAACAAACTACGAAAGTTTTTCGATATAACATTATACCTTTAGGCTGAATATATCGGTTAAGTGAATTTGGCGATCAAGCAATACCCAGAAGTCCCTACCGCAAAACCACAACCAATGATTGCACTGTGAAATTTGATGATATTTGCCAAACGAATTTGGAGTTGAGTCCAATGCAACCCATCAAACAAACTTGTTTGTCAAACATTTTGATGCTCAGTGGAGGAGATTTGCTCTGTTTGATTGTTTATGTGGCTTTTAATAGTTTATCATATGAATTGTCAATTTTTATCAAACAATCTCTGATAGTGCTCGTTAAATTTGTCGGATAAGCTTGTGTTTTGTAGAAATTTAGTGATGAATGAGGTTGTAAAAGTGACATCCTGAATTTTTAAGAATAAAAACGATTCTTTTTAGAAGTAAGGCCATCATTTGCCCAACAAAGAACACCTGCTTGCTGGTTTTTGACAATATGACTTACGGTGCCAAACAGGAAGAAATTCCATCTAAATGAGATAGACGATAAAAAAAATAAAAATGGTTGAATAAGCATAAAATTTTGTATAGAAAACAAATGTAGAGATCTTTGATTGCGTTTTATTAATTTGAAAATCGAATTCAGTAGGTTGAATAATAAAAATGAACATGGGCGACTAGAAGAAACAAGATCATCAAGAATTTCTTTCTTTATTATTAAAAAAAAATAAATGACAAATCGTTAGATATATTATACAGCATTTTCTATTTGATTCTAAAGAAATTTCAACATTTTGTAAAATATTGTTATAGATAAACTACGAAATATTACAAAATGTAGGCACAAATTATTCGTATAGCACAGCATGAGCAAAGTAATCGATGACAGTGTAGTGTCGCCTGGTTCCAATATTATTTACAATTAAAGACAAAACAGTTATCTTGTTATAAAAACTATATATTTATTCAGCAGATTGTGAAACAATTTATTTTATTACAGATACAATTTCTATTTCTCTAGAAAAACATTTGACATAGAAAAAAAAATTGCCGAACATGTAGGTGTTATTTAGAATCTTGTCTGGTTCAATGAATCGATTCTATATCTTTTGATATTTCCAAAATTTACATATTATATGACCTCCGGTTGGACCTATAACCTGCCACACCTGGTCCTAATTGATAATATATCGTCCACGTGCATCAAATAAAAAAGCAATTTCACTGTCTCTAAATTTCTATTAAATTGGAAATATATGTTGGTTTTATTACGTTTTTATTTGCACATATTTTAATAATTTAATATATTAATTATTGTATACGCTGTTTTTATCTTTAATTTATCTAGAAAAACAACAAATTTAAATGACCGATAGGTACATAAAATCAGATATGTTGTACTGATATTTTGACAAGGAGGTGCGAATATCAATTTATTGTGATTGTAAAATGTAACCAAATATTTCCATGGAATTTTGTTAATTCGCTTTAACGAATTGATGGTATTTATTGTTTTCAACTGGTGCTATTAAATTGCAGATTTACTATAATCGAGCTATAAATTATCAATGGTTACGATTATCTAGACGTGAATGGTATTATACTTGAATATCGCGGTGATTTTAATGGTGCGTTGGAATACATTTTTGTTTCATAAAAACAAAGAAAAACACGTTTTTTCTCCATTTCTTTATTCTCTTTTCTAAAAAAAAAACCAACAACTTCTACAACAGTTAGACTTTAAAATCATATTGTACAGTTTAAAGCAATTGTCCTGTTACAACAGAACAACAACAACAACTACAACAACACATAAGACCGGCAAGGAAGTATAAGATGCACGTACCACAAAGTAACAACAACCGCATATGGATCTCTGACAAACAAGCCAATACTAATCTGCATACAATTCGCTATAAAGTCTTGAAATCTATACATCTTTACTAGGGAAAAACAGTGTTAAAATGTACTAAAACAAATTTTTAGGTCCGTCTTCTTCTTGTGCATGTTCTCGTTCTCCTTTTTCATCAAAAACGAAGATTTAGATCGTTCTGGTACACAATCGTATGTTGGATTAGATTTGTGATTGTAATTTTGTATTTCCCACGTAAGTAGATATATGTCGAACACCTGTGCCAATATAATCAATACAAGTCTAAAACGGACGAAATCAAACACGTGGTGTACGTACGTATTTCTGTAAATTTTCTCTATTTCTCCATATCAATATATTCCACGATGAACAGTTACTATACAGCAGGTTATCGGTTATAGACTAGTAAATTCAAGTGACCACCAACCTGAACGGCGGCCATTTTCAACATGATAATGTTTATTAATCTCCTCTTCCACATTCCAATGTTTAGCGCGTGTTAGTTAGAAAAGCCCGTGATTTACTAGAATTCCTACTGTCCAATGAGATCCGACATATTAATCAAACAATATTACATTGTACTATATATTAACTAAACAAGAAGACGATGAAGAAGAAGAAGAAGAAGAAGAAGATTGTGCAATCGGGATGTTACATCCGTACACTTCGTGAGTTATAAATAAAGATATAGTTACCCATCTTCACGGATGCTAACGGTCGAGATTTAAGAGATTTTCTTTATTGACAATTTAAGACATGGGTAACATGGACAACCGCAATCTGCGATCCTCTGTACGCAGTTTGTTTGCCTGATAAATATCAAGATTGCCGCCGCCAGTATTGGTGTACACTATATACGCATAGTTTACTGATTCCATGAATTGAACGAATTCCAATGATAAAAAAAAATTATTTAGACACCTACTATCAGTATTGATTTGTAATTATTGCTCGTATTGGTACCCATATATCTACGTTTGATTGTTTTGGTAACATCCTTAAATTAAAAGCTTTATAATCATCATAAAATTTTAATTTAATCATAAATCAAATAAAACGAGCCATAATTTATTGTTGTATTTCAGGCATACCTAAATAGTTCCAACTATACTCCAGGGTTGGACGTTTTAACATTTTATGATTGAAATACGGGAGACAGTATAGTATTCTTTTTTATTTTAATCAACTTCAAAAATTGATAGTAAAAACAACAGGCAACTAATATTTGTAACATGTATAGAAAACGTTAATTCTAATTCTAAATTTTTATTTTTATAACAGGACTAGAAACATCAGATATTTTCTTCTCTTCTAACTATTTCACGTCTCTTGAATGTTTTTTTTTTTTTTCTCTCAATCTTTCGTTGGTATCGTGCTGGGTTCAACTATATGCATTTTCGTTTTATGTTACTGTCTGTTTTCTAAAGGGTCGTATATCACGAACAGGTTATTCTTTAGGTGAATTAACCGGAGATGGTCCAAATACTTGCGACATAAATCCAGAAATAATTACTACAAATTAACAATAATTCATCGGACTGTCTTATATGTTGCAATGAATCAGGGGCGCTCTTCGCAACCACTCAAAATAAACGTATTGTATTTGTTTAATATTATTTCTTCAATTTATTTGCAACGTAAAATATGAGAAAGAATCAATTTTATTTTGTGTTCCATCAATAATCTTTACGCAACATTTTCATTTATAACAACAACAAAATTGAGTTGTTCACATTTCAGTACGCCCATGATTTCGATGTAAAACAATCCGATCGTGCATTTTGCCGATTTTAATCTTTTCCTACTCTCAAACAACATACCATAACGAATGTAACCATACAAAATTATAATTTCATGGATAATTTATTTGAAAAGATGCCTTGAATTTTCTACCAATATTATTGCCTATCATCAACATTTTTGTTGGTGTTGGGTAGTGTTGGTCATTTTTAATCGCTTCATATTTTTATTTTGGTAACACGCAAACGATGATAAACCGATCAGGTACTAGTACAGATCTTAATATGTGTGCGTCAATTTATTTCTTAATTGGGGAAGATTGATCTGTTCATTTTTTGATATATTATACCTTAATAATATACATACATGATTTGTATGATGCCTTTTGCGAAAAGTTTGGTACAGTTGTGGTTGGTCTTCTGCTTTACAATAATTATAAGTTTAATGGTACTTAAAGTTGAGCAAACTTGAGTTCGTCAACAAAAGAGTGGAGGTTTTTTATTGTAGATGAACAACTTTTCTCCAATATTACACAACGTGTCGTGTATGGCAGAACACAAGTAAGGAGCTGATGAAATGACTTGTAATGATTTATTTTACCTAATTAACTAAGGAACTACTTAACTGTTAAAGAAGCGAGCAAAACAAAGTACTATCTGTTTTTCTTATTGATTCAACTGTTGCTTATGTAACAATATTCCATAAATAGTAGGTACTTGAAGTCAGATTTATTTGTATCACACCTAAACTTCAATAAAGTCAAGTTCTAGAAAAAGACGACCGCATACATGTCAAGCTCACTTACCACTGGCTTAAGTTCAAATATAGACTAATAAGTATCCTTATCCGGTAGAGTTCCAGTTGTATATAGGTACTTCTGAGCATCATAAAGCCTGCGTTCATTTTCTTTTAAACTTCTGTAAGTCGTCTCACTTCTATTCCCAGGAAATTGCTGATTTTGTAGTCATTCGATGGTTATCAAGCCAGGTAATGTATTTTACAATAGATGTGTAGGCATTTCTTCTTATTATGTATGTGGATTCTTCCTTCACCAGATTTATGAATGACAATCTCTACAGCCCACGCGTGAGTCCGGAGGAGATTCAAAAGAAAATAGAGAAACAGTCCAATTTTACAAATATTTCCAAATTTGGTCTTACAAAACGATATGTAAACTAATCGTAAGCTTCGAACGATAGATATTTCAATAAAGAAAATCGTTCTTTGACCAACATTATTTACAGTGTACCTGTTACGTACATCCTGAAAGGTACCTAAATCTACAGCTCGGTTTGAAAAACAACACATAGCTATTAATACAGAAGAGGGACGGTATAAAAGTACCTGAAATATTTGAATATGTCAGAAGTATTTCGTTTAAAAAGGTTGATTTTTTTAATGCATTTTATTGTTCCATTAAACATGGCCTCTGATAATTGGTTTTCTTCTATGGGTCCAAATTACGGCCACTCACAATATGATGACGCAAGAAACTGTGCATAATGCACACATGAACATGTACCTTATAAAAAGGAACTAGATATGGGATGAGTCAGCGGTGATCCTAAATATTTGGCTACCCATGTGTCTTTTTGTTTAAAAAATAAGTGGTCTCTTGGTTGCCCCAAATTCTGACCGCCCTTGTGTGACACACCACTTGCCCAGTAGCTACTAGTTCTAGGTACTATGCTTAGATATTGCTAAAATAACTACGTATTGCACCTGCACGCGTATACCCAGGTATATTACAACCATTGACGGGCTCCCCGAGCTAAATAAAATAATTTTATGGAAGCTTAATTGCAAAATTTTGAATATTACGAACACTATAGCCCTAAAGCGCTACTGCGCCCAATATTAATAGCGGCCTAAGTGTCATGGTAGATGGACCCTTCATTAAAGCACTGATTATTTCCTGCCTTTATATTGCTATTACCACTTATTGGCGGAAGACTAAGCTAAAAATTCAGCTTTCATTACTAAGAACTAGTGCTTTTACCATAGGTGTTATAGATAGAAAGCCTAAGAGGAAAAAATTTTCAATGACTTAAGGAATTGTTAATTCGATAAAAGAGAGAAAAAGTTAACTGTACTCGAATTCGCGGTGCCAAATAGTTTTTTTTTGTCTTCTCAATGTGGTCGCCTGAATCCTGATCGTTTTGTTTATACTTTCGGCACTGACTGATTCATTTTCAAAAAACACGACCATTTTATCTATTATTGCTTAGAGGAAAAATGTGTGTGTGGTCTATAGTCGTGTTGTCGCCTTGTCGTCTATATCGATAAAAATAAGAAAAATAAAACATACAACAAGAACTACAAAAGAATCACACAAACACCTGATACGATTACTTGTCAATTGTTTTTATCTTAAACCAAATGGAATTTAAATTGTAACGAAATACAATTACATTACAATAACATTAAACAGATTCCCTTAGGAACGTGTAATGTACAAAAGTCCCAAAAGAATTCAATGCAAAATTAACAGAATGTTAATTGGAAATCGTGCTCTGTCGTCTATTTGATTAATTTTATTTATTGGATGAAGAGAAGGAACGCTTGCCTTGTTGTTGTTGTTGCTGTTGTTTGTTAATATTGTTTGTCAATAGTAGTGATTTTCCTAGTATGTAGTATATGTTTAAATATATTTCCCAACAAACATCTTGTGTCATTAATTAATATTGATGTTGATTATCTGCCATCAGTTTTGATAAAACTCTTACTATCTAGTTATTTGTTGAGTTGGAATCATAACTCGGCCATTCATCGACATTTATCTGATAAAAGCTGGTCATTAGCGCTATGCAATTATTCAAACTTTCAAGTTAATGAAGATTAAGAGATTAAAGTGTTGACATTAATTCAAATCATCATAACTGTATTTATTTGTAATTATGTGATTTGTTTGTTAATATTTCGAAATAGATTTTTTTTTTCTGTATTAAAATATAAATCATTTATGTTTGTTGAATATATTACAAGTGACTCTTCTTTTACTTATTACGTAAATTGGATTCTAATTTTTTTTTTTTACTTTTTGAAAAATTTCTATTTTTATTGCTTATTTAATGATAATTTGTTGATGTTTTCAATGTAGATTCTTGATAGAGAAGATAGCCATAGATGTGACATTCAACGTGAATTTATTAATGTTCTTATCACTTGGGATTAATCATAGTTATCTTATTGATGCATATAAAAATCGCATCTCGCACACATGTTGCTCATTTTTACATCAACATTTGAACATGCTAATGTACTTTTACAACAACAAAAATTATAAAGTCGACAAGATATCTTGCACCTAAGCTTGTATATATGTATATGTCCACATAGATATCTATGTGTATATTTGTCTATGTGAATACATAATGTAATTTATATGAAACTATTTTTGCGCCCGGCGACTATGTCTAAGTTCACAATGTCAAGCCGATGTTCCTAACTAATTGCCATGAGGAGATTCCTTTAAATCGTCCCGTTATTCCAGCCATAACTACAATTATAACTATATTTATAGAAAGAATAATACAGTTGAGGATAGCATTTGATCGTCTACACGTATGACCGTCATTTTAATGATTAATCATGAAGAATTAATAGAATTCGTTGTGATTATTTTGAAGGAATTTCCAATCGGATAAAAACATTTAAACCAAAAAATTTATATTAGTATTTAATGTTGGTGAATTAGTTGACTTGATAAATCAATTTCAGACTGCACTTTACACCTATGTGGTAACGCAAACACGATGTAAATTGCTAAATGCCAATAGTATGCATAAAATCACAACTGAACAACAATAACTTCAAGCTCACGTCTCTATATAACATTGAATATATTTAAGAACATATTTTAAAATCATTGTTTTTCTAACTTATAGAAGGTTTGAATTTTTACCATTGATATCTCTATTGTATTTCGATTATTTGTAAAAAATCTCAAATTACTAAAGTTATTTATGTTCGGATAACTACGCATTGTATACAGCGGAATCCGCCCCATCTTTATCATCAAACAATACTAAAATCAAGTAATTTCATATAAATGCGTACGGTTATAAAACGGTCGATTAAAGGTAGCAAAAAGACCGACACTTGTTGTTAGAAAGGTGTTACTAGCTTTTAGAGAGAGATTGTTTATGCATTGTCTTTTATGTTTCCTTATTGCATCATCAAGTACGTTTGACGATTACTGTTTAACTCTAGGAAATCATCAACGTCGAAAAAACTCATAACACACATACATATGATTGTTGTTTATTTTTTTGCATATAGAAAACGAATCGTCTCGCTTTTTGTTATTGTTGAATTTTATTCAGAAGTCAACCGTAATTAAGCAACGCTAGAAATCAATGATTAGAAATAAATGCCTGTAGGCGCATCTACGAGGATGTTGAGTTATAATAGTGTACGCGTCTCGATAGGTTTGCTTGTTGTCAGTTTTGGTATTACAGGTGCCATCAATGTGGGAGTGCCTGGGACCGGGTCATCGGGTGAAAGTGTATATATAGATGGTAGATCACTATAGCTTATGTATATATGTATAATGTTGTTATATATGGCATGTACGGGGCTCTCCCAGTGGGACATATTGTGGCCGTGGGAATTCGAATGGCCCATTTCCATGGAAATTCAGTTCGCGAACACGGAAATCTTCATAATACCAATTATCTACATTCTGTCCAGAATATTATTGTTATGATGTTGTAGAAAATCCCGGTAGCTTCCTCTATATAACCACCGCTCCTTTATTTGATACAAGGCTAGGCCATGCCACTTGAATCGAGTGGTTCACAATTAGCTCGTCCTCGAGAATATGTCACGTATTATTGCATGCAAATGTGGGTTACATATTACATTAAATTATATATTGCTAATTGCAATACAAACATATGATACTATTTTGATTTTAAATAACTGTCAATAATCACAAATACTATATGGACGGATGGATATGGAAGTGATTCGATCGTCTTTTGTTGCTCATTATGTAAATATTTATTTAAATTACTGTTAGAAAGTGCGCAATAAATACGACAAAAAAAAAACTGGTTGTTTGTCCCGAGATTTGATCAATAGCCATTTACAAATCAACGTTAATTCTTAATTGAAACAGAAATAGAAAAAAATTTCTATTTTGTCCCAAAAATTCGACCACAATTCCTATATTGTCTCATCAGTTTCATTATTATACCGAGTTTGAATAATAAACGCCGGTCGAGATTGAGATAAAAACCCTAATGGAGATAAGATGAAAGGTGCCGCTATAACCTTCAAAGTCCGTCTTATGACCTCTCACCTGTATAGGTTAACATTGTAATCTATGCACCTTGCAATAGAAATATATCTGTTGCACAATAATGTTCACATAACTATCCTAGATATTTCACAAATTTTTTTCTTTTATCTTTATACATCTGTCTCTATCTTGGAATAATAATATTCAACTCAGTATATTGTGTTAAATTGTAAAATAAATGACAACAAGTCACAGGCTATTATGAAGCTTTTATGAAATGGTAATGAGCGACTTTCAGGGCATTATTTTTTTTGTTTCCTTTTGTATTTTCATGAGTTGGTGCGTTATTATTCAAAAATCATAATTTAAGAACTTGACTTGGGGTTCATTAGCATTGAAGTAGTTTTCTATTTCGACGCACCTTCAAACTGTCTCGTGTCAACGACTAGAACCTCAGACTTAATTAATTTATTACAGTAATTCTAGGCCCCCCCTCCTCTGTCTCGAGTCTTACAGATTTTTTTCTCTCCTTCAAATCCTCAACTTTGACCTAACCGTTCAATATTAATTGATGTTCATTGACAAGAACCTGATTTTGTAATCGATGTCACACAAAATTAGCTTTAATGATATATTGAAAAAAAAAGTGTTAATAAAAAAGAATTGTTAGATCTGTCAAGGCGATATTTTTTCTTGGAAAAATAAATGTGTGAAATATCAATATTCAAATAAAACAATTAATTTATGCTGTTGGTATCTATGAAATAGACAGGAAAAAAAGAGAGAGCCTCACCTTTCTTCCAGGTCATCATCATCTACCATAAACTAACGAAATTTACTAGAACTTCTGTGTCACATATAACGGAAGATGGGAGACTGTATTATTGCGGTTAAGATAATTTATATAAAACTATGCGTAGGCATAGCAAAAACATAACCAATAAAGAACAACCATCAGATCATAATTGTTCTTCATTCTTCTTTCTGCTTTTATTAAAACAAAATACATTAGATTTAATAAGACTTGTAATTTCTGTTGAATAAACACGGTAGTGGGATATTTGAAACCAACACTCGGTTGCACTTAATTACTCGATAAATGATCATCTTGATAAGGATAGAAAATTATATTTATACATACATGGTGAGAATTCAAACAATAATAATATTTCTCCAATGTAATGCGATGAATAAAGTAGGAAACTTGCAATATTGTACACGATATTTACACTATAATTGTCATCTGTATTGTAAGTGCTTTTAAGATATTAAGTAGCAAAATGAGATTCCTCTAATCAGATCTACCAGTTTATTTATCTTATTATTGTTTTATCCAAGGCAGGGTTATGCTGCAGCACTATTTCTCACTTGATTGGAAGACTTGGAAGATTGCTGGGACTCATTAGTTTTCATCAACAACTTGATAGGAGCTTTATGGAAAAAATGAATCATCAATTTGATAAAAAAAAATTAGTATCCCAGTTATCACATTTTCACGATTCCAATCATATTACAAAGAATGTCCTTTATGGTTGTCATTAGTTCTTGTCTACGAGACTAGTGGAAATAATAGTAGAACAAGCCCGACAAGAGGGGGGTACAGCCGATACAAATTACCGGCCGGAATGTTCTGAGGCTGAAACTTTGTTTTTTGGGACCCGTGGTACAATTGTATCGAGGCCCATGGAAGAATTTTACCAGGGCTCAGTCTCACTCTTAGCGAGAAGAACCAATGATGGTGCTTTAATGAATGAAATCGATTTATTTATGAAGAATTTTTATTTCCAAAGACAATAGTAAATAACAGGATCAGTAGAGCCCAACGAAAGATTTTTTCCTCTATCCCAGTTTTTTTCACTCTTATTGTTTCTCTATTGACACTAAATACTCCACTTGGCAGACGAAGTCAGCTACGTAGACCGTGTCTACTTAAGTAAAGGCTGTATAAAGACACAGAGGTATATCTTTGTAAATTTGTAGCAATGCTAAATTAACAAAAGTTTTGATAAGGACCGAGTTATACGTTTAACACATCAAAGGCATAATTTGGGATTCTTAAAGAGCGGAGAAACGACGGAATCTTTACTTTTAAGCTATTAATCCACAGCGTTGTGTATACGCAATATTTAAAAGAGTATTTCTCCTAAAATGCTGTTCCTCTTTCCCAAATTTGGGTTATTGTGGGTCGAGGGTGAAATCTTGTTTTTTTAATGCCAACGATGTCCAGGAACAATTGATGGGAATTAGGAGACATTCTGAAATCTCCCTAAACTTAATTAATGAAAGCAAACACAAACAAAAAGTGTCAAAATTGAGTAAATGATAATAATCGGAATAAGACAACTTAGCAATAGCCCTACAAAGATTGCGTTGCACAGGAACATTCACACACCTCCTCTAACAACTGTATCACCTACAGGTGTGAGTCACAATGGGATTGCCTGTAAAGGACGCTCCTTGTTTTGCTCTCTCACACATTATATTTAAATTAAATTAGACATGATTTATATTCTTGAAGAGTATTTACGTGGGAAATGGAATAAGTGATATTTTCTAGTAGATAAACTTAATCACTAATCGATTAAATAATAATCTTATATTAGATTTAATTAATGTACCTACGAGTGTAGAATGAGATGGTAAAGGATAAAATTCTTGTATACTTTTATTTTATGAAATAGAAATTGATTTGTTCAAGTTCGTTTTTTTTTTTTTGGTTTTTCCTTTCTTTACCAACAATATGATTGTAGTTGTTCAATCTGTTGTTATAATAGAAACTGCATGTGAGTTCTAACCGCAAAGACTACTGCTAGTTTTTGTGCTGCCGACAAAGCTACTGAACAATTCACTTTCATAATGATTTTTCAGTGAGATTTATTATTTATACAGATGATGTACACAAACTGGACTCGTCATTATATTATTCGTTTATTTAATGGAAATGAAGATTCATATAATTTTACGAGAAACTCTTCTTACAACTCAGATTGGTATTCAGTGTTATATAAATTATATAATAAATCATAGAATGCTTTTAATAGTCAGTTGAATGTGTTTAATATAAATGTAGGCTGTACAAATCTTGTATCTGTTGATATTTTTCAAATGTGACTTGTATTATAACAAACATAACGTGTTTGGCTCGTGTTAGACACCATGATTGATACAGAATTCAAATCTGATATGGTTTTAAAAATGTATTCTATGTTTGTGTTGAAGATCTAATTTATCGTGTGTTTGTGTTGTTTGTTTGCCGGCATGTATTGAAAAAGTAAACGAACACGGCCGCTAATGTGAGGACAATGTAAGTTGACTTTGACAGGACCGGGTGTCAACTATAACACAACAACAATCTTTCATAAAGTCATTCTCAACTAGTAAAACAATTGCTTTGATAATGTACAACATTGTAAATGTAGAAATTTGAAAAATAAAAGACACAAATGTGCCAAGAACAGTAATAATAATAATAATAATAATAATAATAATAATAATAATAATAATAATAATAATAAATGAATTGTGTGGGGTTTTAATTAGATGCCAAAATCAACAATGAAAATTAATTTTAAACGCAACAATAGAACTTAATATTGTATGAACTGCTAAAGCTAAGGCTGAAAATTTGACATGCACTGTAACAGAGGCGGCCAAAATTTACATGAATAATACACACAACACCTTGACTGTTGTTACCTATATACATTTTTATCCATTGAAAGAACTTTTGAAAATTAACGTTTTATTTTTTTTTGTTGTTGTCGAATTTTGTGGATCAGACAATTAACCACCCACATAATGTACCTCTATACACCATAAAACTTAACGAGCTTAAATGGGGCGAAACGAAATTGTTATATTCTAAACATAGGTTTTTTTTTGTATTAACAATCTGAATTGTTGATGTATCTTTTTTTATATTCTTTTCAACTGTTGGCACGTGAAAATACCGAATTCATTAATCAACCATTATTATGTGTCATTATGAAATCATGCATGCTAATTTAAATTTGACAAGTTATAATATATTATCTATCATCAAAATAAACGAATTAGTTCAAGTTGATGTGATGTACAATCACTATTATTATAAATTAAAATAAATCCGGGTCTAAATTATGTTTTAACTGTATATGACATCGTTGACTTTTACAATTGCAATAGAAAAAGTATGAATAATTAAAATAATTAGTATTTTATTCAACATCTTATACTTCTCTATATAGAGACTTCAATTGTGGATTACAACACAAACTCAAAACTACAAAAAAAAGGTATCTAATAGATGTCTCCAGGTGAGAATTTGTACGTACTTTCAAATTCATCTTAATACGTTGGTTTGATTTCTTTAGAAAAACCATCATTATGTCTTCTATTAGCTATTGTAGCGGCATTAGATTCACTAGCTATCTGATTGCAAATAATATTTAAATTATCATGGCAACACACAAAAAAAAAGTTGTATATTAGTAATGGTGATTATTTGTATTACAACAGTTCGATTGTGTGGTAAAACGAGCGAAACGAAAGGAAATTCATTCACAATTGTCAATCAAAATTCATTATAAATTTTCAGTTTTGACATGAAAATTGTGCAAGTTGTGATGTATTAGAGAGTCTGAAAAGAATTTTTGTGTTAATCCGTTGTACTTATATATATATACAAACATTCATCAACAATTAATTCTATTAGGTGGAGATAATGTGATAAAAACGTATACTATTGCGGACAACATATACAAGGTCAAGATATCAAAGTAAACATGGATCGAAGAAGAGTACCTTTCTGTTCATCGTATTTTTTTTCTATATACGTATATATATATAATATACAATATAAGTGCACAAGCCATTCAACTGTCTGAAGTAGACCCACCTATATTTACACTTTAGACATGACTGACCGTGTGAAAGAACATGAAGTGTGTGCGAAAACAATACCATGTCTATATGACAGTGCACATTTATGCCCTTCAAACCAGGGGTGGGCCAGAGATCTTAATGTTCGATATAACAACACCTACCACATATAGTACTTAATGACACTTGTGATTCCACTTGACTAGAAATGAAAAATCATAAGTTATAAAGATTAGGTACTGGTATAACTACAATATTCATTCTGTTTTATTCAAATACATATCACACATCTTGTTCCATTTATAAACAAGATGTGTAGGGCGAAAGAACTTGAGAGAAATTTGAGTTACAGTGGAACAAGTTTAATTTTCAGTTTGAAAGGAAAATCAATGAATTTTTTGCATTCGTCATCTCTATTCATCCAAATATCCAACATCATATTGAATTACCTTCTCCCAACAAGACGATAATCTATCAATTTCGTTCTCGCAATGTGTGATTTCAAAAAACCGAGAAGAAGTTTGTGTGGCAAGAGGCCGTCTAATACCTACACGTTTGTGATTCAAGCACTGGATCCACTTTCCACAACAGATCAAAATTCGGTGCAAAAAGGTTGCCGTTTCTAGTCTTGGAAGAAGCAACGTGCTAAGATGCTGTAGCTTGTTCTCAACAGTTGACGTTCACGGTGCCCATTTACTTAAGCTCTCCTTACTATTTTGTGTAAATGCATAGATACTGTTGCATCACTTACTTGATACTCTGTAGCAGACTGTTGGCAGATTACATTCGTATATCTTCAATATTGAGTCTTGAGGGTCTTCTTGACCCGGCTCCATCTTCCAATGATTTATTGCCCAGAAAAAACTATCTCTGTTCGTATTGTCACTGCATCCTATCCAAATGCGATACAATTTGTCTTGCTTTTTTTGCTCTTGTATATGTTTTTGCATCATCGCTTTAGTATTTGTTCAAAGCAATGTAAGCTGGGAACCCTTATTTGAAGGAGTTTTCCTCTGCTTTACAAGCATTGCAATTAGCGACGCTATGTTGATTTGTTCTCGGCCGAATCTCCGGTATAAACTGCAAATTAAATAAGGGCTCTAACAGTTGTCCAAACTGGTTAGTTGCAGATCAAAAAGACAAATTTCTCGCAATAAATACAACGTAAATCTGAGGACCTATAGTGTGGCAGCCTAGCCGAACTTCCACAAGCCCGAGCTACAAGCCAGGCTCGCCAAATCACGCGCCGTGGGATTCCGGCTTTAAATAGCCGAAACATCCGTATTCTAAATATGTTTGTCTCTAATTACATACAACACGGTTATTAATTAACAATACATCAGTATTTTAAAGAAAAAAACAAAAAACAAAGGCAGTGACTGCGAATAGAAAGCATTGTAGTTCTATGTTCATAAGATTTTGCAACAAAAACTTCAAGATTACCCATAAATCACAGCGTGTATTGCATGCTTACTGTTAAAGTGTTCGCTATGCACTTCAAACATTCTATAAATAAAAAAAATATATAGAAAATAAAACAATACGGAAAAAGAAATAACGTATTGTCTTTAAAATTGAACAACTATTAACTAAAGCTATAAAATCCATTTCTAGAATGCCTTCTAGTATAAATGAAATAATATTGATAGAAGACTCATATAATTTTTAAATTGAAATCAATTTCGTTATCATTTATGTTGTATAACCTTTTGAACGATATATATTTATTGCAAATTCTATTCCCATCACATAAATTAATACTAAATCATATACGACTATAAACGGTGATGTTTATACACCATTTAGTGTTTCTATACAGAAAGGACTGGCTCATCATGTAAATTTATTTAACAATAAAAAAACAAACTCAAAACATAAATATCTAGAACAAATTATAAGAGAAAATTTGTATTGGTTTGGTAGTTGTAACATTTCTAGTTTTACCCCAGGGAGTCTGATGATATAAAGTGAATTTAAATTCAGCCGCATAAGAGAAATATAAAGCTCAACGTTAGTTTTTACTGTTGTACCATACTGGCACTTACACCATATATAGATATTGTATATACATTTACAATCGAATACAAATCAGTTGAAATGACATTATTGGTTTTGGTACAAATCAAGAAAATCACATTAAAAATAAAAAAAATGGAAGAAGAAGTAGAAGAAGAGACGGAAACAAAACTAAAACTAAACATCATAAAATATAGAGTTCCTCTATCTGTTTGTAAATTTTTTGATGATCTCTCAGTGAGACGACACCTGAGTGAAGTGGCTATATAGGAGGGTCGTCTTTCTTTACACACCGTGAAATCTAAAAGATATAAAGTGATTGATGTTAGAAACAGGCCAACTGATGGACTGTGAAACCTGAGTGATTGGTTTTGTGTGATAAATGAGATATCGTTCACTTAGTGTGAGATACCGGTTATGACAAGATAAATGGTTGGCAAAGATGAAAACTAACAATTTTTTTTTGTTTTGGTTTCATTTATAACTTTCTTATTTCATATAAATAATTGTATTTTAATCAAATTCTTGTAGGTGAGATATAATTCACGAAAAAAAAAAATGTTGTTAACAGAAACTATTAAATATATATCGAGCAATGATGTGAACGTTCAGCACGTCGACTGGCTACTATCACGATGTTTCCTTCGAGTAGCACGATTTGATTTTTGCCATTTTAACACATGTCATGATCTATTTTTGCTGTATAGAAAATATTAGCTTGACTACTATTGCATATATATATAAACGTTTTCTGTTAAGTCATAAATCGCTGTACTACTGTATTTATTTATACTTTTATCTTTAGTATTCACTTATACGAAAATACATCCTATTTCTACAATTTCCTATAATATCAATAGAAGAGAAGGTGGAAAATTACTTGAACAGAAATTATGAGCAGTTCCGCACAGGATATTCAAATTAGCCGAACTAATCATTGAATAATTCCTTATAATCTCCGTAAAATATACAGTAGCCTTTACAGGTCACATACAGACGAAGGTCAATCAAGAAGACCTCACTGTCTATAATTATGGAATACGCCGACTCAATTTAGAGCAAATCCAGTAGCTGAAACTAATTTATGAAGCATTCCCATATTATTATTATTATCCTGATTTTTATTATTTGAATAAGTCTATCGGAATTTTCAATCATCATTTTTATACATTCAAGGATTTGTCAACTGTTTTAAATCTCTTTTGTCGATATTTAAGCAAAACTATACATATACAGAATAAAATAACTCAGCAAGAGCGATAAAATGAGGTACGTGTATTCAAGTTTCTCACAGCACGCTGCGAACTACTGGAAAGCTGACAACATCTAATAATTTAATAGAAATACACACAAAACATATGCATCTTTTTTCAATATAAAATGATAAATATTGTTTATTTTAGAAAAAAATTTTCAGGTCATCAACGAATAAGTTAATATGTCATGAATAGTAGTTGGGAAATTGAAATTAAATTATAGAGTTTTTCCATCAAAAGCTCCGACACTTTGTTGTATATCATTCGTGAATTCGTGACGGTATGGCACACTAACATCGTTTACTCGTTTCAACAAATAATTAACGTTGCAAATAACATATACGTATATACATACATACATGCTGAAATATTACATTTAGACAAGAAATTTCTAATTATTTTCTGATTACAGTTTCGTTACTATAAATCTCGACATGACTTGACGATATACATACTTTAGAGAAGAAATCGTAATCGGTCAACTGTCAGAAATACATACTTTTTACTATAAAATATGTGTATAAAACATACTTGAGGCGTTATACGTAAATTAACATATCTACAATTCAATTCTATATATTTTTTTGTTTTTGTTTTGGTAAAATTCATTTTCATAAAGAATCACTGGCAATATTTTAAACACTCATATAATTATAGCGTTAAGACACTACATGTAATCATTAGAATAATTGTTGTGAGAGAACTGACATCTTGTTTTAAACAGAAAGAAACAATCCGAGAAAAACAAACACGTTTCCCCAGTGGCGGAAATTTATAAATTAGCACAGAATCTTTTGCTAGCACTAGGTGAATTTTACATATTCTAACAATCAATACATGATGTCATAACCGAGTGCTAAAACATCATTTCTATCTATTACATTTGGGCTCATTTTTTTCTATTTATCTAAATTCGAAGATCCCGCAAAATCATCTGGGTATACTCAATGACGGGTATAAACGATGGCAAAGTAAATCAAACAAGATCAATACAAATAACGTTTATACCACGCGCCAAAAAAATGGCTCACCTGTAAGAATGGATAACACACGTATATCTGTGGCAACAGAAGCAAAATACCTTGGCTTGCATCTAGACTAACGTCTCGCTTGGAAGAAACACATTGAAACCAAAAGAAAACAACTTGATTCAAAGTTCCAGCAAATGGACTGGCGTCTAGGTCGTCTGTCCAACAAAATCTTGCTATACAAATATGGGCGCTGTGCAAAACCAACGTCACTGAACATTATCCAAAGATATCAATCTAAAATATTAATATCGATGCACGATGACTTGAAGATCCCCTTCATCAGGGATGAAATCCACCGGGCCACAGTGTAACACAACGAAAGCATCAAATATCACGAAAACGAGCTAGTAGAACAGCTATTCAACAAAAATGCCACCACAAGAAGACTTGATAGAACCTGGTCGCAAAATCTCCTTCAAAACTATAATAAAAATACCAAAAAAAAGGAAAATTTATCTAAATTGGTGGCTAATTTTTTGACTAATGCGGTCTACACAAGTTGAATTGTTGGAAGAAATTGTGCATTGTCCAGTCCAAATCTAGCATTATTCTGACAGTTTGAACATGTCGTTCAAAGCTATAGAAGAAATTTGATGGATTTGTGAGTTGTTTTGTAAAACTTATTGTTTCAAAATCTATCAAATCAAAAAATGGATAATGGAAAAACAAATCAAACGAAAATTTCTGAATTTTGGAATGATTTAACATTAATATCAAAGAAGTTACAGTTATTTCAGAATACTTTTACAATTTTGTTTTTTGCATAAACAACGGGCTATAGAGCTGAAAAAAGAATGCTAGACGAATCAGAGGAACGGTAAAAATGGTGTCTTTTTATCTACAAATGTTGATTTTTGCCGTATTTTACTGAAAACGCTGTACTTATCGTTAGTTTCAGTTTTAATTTCAACAACAAAAAACTCGCCAATTTCTTTACAACTTCACTGTTAGAAAGCTTTAGAAAAACAACAAGGAAGGAATTTAAATAAAACATAAACAAGTGAAAAACATTTTACGACGGTGTTAGGAAACATTTTCTGCTTCAAATTCAATAGGTAATATAAACACGTGTATACAATATTTTTTTTCTTCTAATCTAATAGAAGATTCTTCCAAGACTTGTAAGTAATTGGCAATAAACTTGAAATGTTACAAAGTAACATTACAAACACACATACATATTGTACATACAACTAACAATAACAATAACATTTACAAATCGATATTTGTACAATCGGAATTATATTGAAATTTCATTTGAATAGAATCGATAACATTATTTTGCCATATTTCCAACTACCTATACCAGATAAACTCTTTGAATTTCAAACAGTATCCGAGAAAAAATAGATTAAATGAAACAGTAGTAACATTGATGTCTGTAAAAGACTACTGTAAATGCGATTCATCCATTTTGTTTGACATTTATATTTATATATGGTAGGATATGACTTGAAGTTTGTCATACATGTCGGAATTATCATAGAAATACGACTATATGTCAAGTAACGCATGGCCTGAAATGGTGAAAAAAAGCTGCCCGGCAACCGGCTGAGCTCGTGCGTGCCATGGAAAATTCAATCTTTACTTACCCACATGTACACAAAAAAATAAAAGAAATAGAGTTTATATTTCTTTCGATACCAAGAGCTTGCTTCTTTTTTTTTCTAAATAGAGAAATCACTTGTTAAATGAAAGTTTATTTTGCTAATTATCGTAAAGTGTTGTTATTGTTTGAAATAGGAGAAAAACAATCATTTAAGTGTTTGCACTTGTAAAAATTTTAACGAGCACTAAAATCGTATAGTTTTAATAATAATTAAGCTCCTTATCTAGAGACGGACGCGTTAAACAATTAACTTAAAGCTTAATTGGTTGCTATTGAAAATTGAACAATGCATTCTATAGGGACACAAAGTCTTTGATCAGTATAGAGGTCTTATCGGTAAAAGATAGTTGGTGTTGTATGAATATTCATGCTTGTCGTTTTATATAAAACGTATACTTATCTAATACTCATAAACACAATTGACGGCCTTATTGATAGCCAATCTATATCGATTATGTCCATTATATTGTCTTGTTAAAATTCCAATCGAGTTTTCAATTAATTAATTAATTGCTTCATTATGATGATGATTTTCTAATTTATTGTCGTAACTTTTTTACACAATAGATGAAGATATTTTAAAATGAATTGAAAGGAAACTGATCAAATTTGTAAGAGCTGTCTTTTAGACTTTTACATTTAAATTCAAATTTCAAACATCAAGCTTTATGAGTGAAAAATGTGAAAGTACAGTTAGCCAAATTTAGCTCTTAAAGTCCTTAAAATTGTATTAGTCGTAAGTAGAAAAATACAATAGAAACTACACTTTTCTTAGAATATATTCGTGTTGATCTTAAAGATCGTTTGTAATATTTGCCGGAAGGTTTGCTTGTTAACCTGTTGTTGATTTTTGAACTCCAAATGTTTTGAAAGCGGTTGCTTAAATGCAATTTTATGGAATTTCGTCTTTTACTAAATTTTTGCACTATATTCGCTTACGTTTCCACAATAATAACGTTTCAATGTGTCTCGTTATTGTTGCAGTGATGTTTCGGTGTAAAAGAAACACTAAAACCCGGTGGCTATTTGAAACAGGTCAAGTGATTAGTAGAACACGCCTTATAGAAATGCCATAAGGATCAAAAAGTGATTAAAATCCACTAAGAACTTATAAGAACACTTTAACATAAAATGATGGAAGTACGTATGATTTGGAATGGACAGACTACAAAATTTTCGTATTTAACGATCACTTTTCATCTGTCAATAAATTTTCCATTTTAAAGTTTTACGATCTATTTTACGATCAAATTACGCAAACACTTGAAAATCCCAAAATATATTTACGTAATGACATTATAATTGATTAACAAATCATCAAACAGAGAAAAATCTACATTTTTTTTTGTAAGTTTTACCGAATCAACTATAGGTTTACAAACGAAAACATGTGAATCTTCATAAAAATTTATGTAATTTCCAATACCGTTAGGATCTTATTGTTAGTAATAACAACATTCAACATTTAAAGTCAATTACAGGATGGACAGTTACAATGAAACCGATCTTTGTCGATATAAAATAACTGTAATGAAAATATGCGAGTGGTTTGTTTATGTTTTTTCGTAAAATTTTTAAATTTTCATGGATAATACTAAAGGGAACTTCTGCGTAGTAGATAACTACAAGAATTAAAAGAATGTATTACAGTTTAACATTTAATCCAAATGTTGATCAGAGACAGACTCGGCGGCTGTCTGTTTCTTCTTCTTCTTCTTCTTCTGCTAGTCGTATAGCCAGCCGCAACTGCTTTATTTATGGCAACGCTAGATGTACAGTATCGAACTGGGTTGTATATGCACATTCCTATAAATTATTGTCATTGTGTTAAATAATTTATGTTGAACTGACCGGAAGATCGACATGGTGAATTAGTTGAAATTTCTAAAGAAATTCTTCAAATAGCCTTTTGAAGTTGAAATCAATCGATCCAGTTTTGTGATTTAGAAAGGAAGGCCGTCTTTTACAGGATTACTTCAATAATGTTTCAAATTATGTTATTTTCTATAAAATTTTTTTTTAAAGGTCGACCGACAATTGTTGGATCCTTTATTTTTCATCGTTGGTTATATTTAGAATAAAAAAGATCGTAGAATATAGTGTGCTTGTAAATATAGTATTTACTTGATAACCTTGTTCGAGGTGGTTTTTATTCTGCATACCATCCGAAAGATTGCCGATACGTGTTCACGTTTGCATCTCCATATCGGGCGAAGCGTGATATGTATAACACAACCCAAATAATTGCTTATAATAGTTCAGGTTCAGATCGTGTGAACAGACAAAAGATGTTTGCAATCATCAACAACTGAATATGATTCTCTCACGGGCGCCACTTTAAACTATATAAACACACAGGTAAAGCCACCAACATTCAACGATAAATCTATAAGTATAAGCTTTTCTATTTAACGTAGATTTTTGTTAATGTAAATCATAAGATAAAACTACATGACGTCGTCTAGTGTCAAATAAATTACATTTATACCAAACAACAAGATAAGTAGTAGGTATACACTAAATATGCTACCTGACACTAGTTGTCCTGCAGTTCTCAGGATGAACGTTATGGTTGAGCTTAACTGTCAATCAACTATTAGAGACTTTAAGATTGAATAAAATGAAAAAATACTGGAATTTCTAACGTTTGATTTTTTTTCAGTCATCAACTCCTGCGGCATTTGGAAAAGAGAAAAGAAAATCTTTTCATATATAATAAGCACGCCGACGTCCTACAAATACGTGATTTAACACTATCTAGTTATATTATACAGTCGGTACTCTTCACCAGTGTGTTGATGATTGTAAAATAAGAAAAAAAAAACAATATTCAATGCACACAATAACAGTACATTGAATGCAAGAAAATAATTATCATTTGAACAGTATATATAAGAGAAAGAGATGCGGTAGTTTTTCTAGCGATGTGCAGGAGGCGGTCTGCTCCATTTATATGGAGATGACTATAGTTCTTATGCAGAGGAGCATACTATACATTGCTGTGTATTCAATTATTAGCTTTCTAATAGGGAAATTTGTATTTCATCTCAAAAACAGCAACATATCAACATTCTTCCAAGTGACTTTCTTCGTGGTAGTTGTAGTAGTAGTAACCTCTTCTTTTTCTGTGTGTGTGTTTTTTTTTATTATTATTATTTTCAAATGGTAAAGATCTCTCAATAAAGTAACGTCCTGTTTACTTGATGATGATGATGATTTTTCTTCATAAACTAACGGAAACACGAAACTTAGATAAAAATTTATCTTCTTTTAATGTATTTCAAAATACGGTTAGACTAATCGATGACATGGCGTGTGAATTTATAAAATATATATTTTAACTATAAGGAAAACATTATATTTTCATACACATAATTGATATTACTTTCAAATTTAAAGTTACAGTACTTCAGTGTTAATTGTCAAGGTCGGTAACGGCACAGGTACAATCACGACTTTACCCTATTTAGATCAATCTTACACACCGTGACATCGTGCGACTTGCTCTACACACGACCACAATGACTTTATCATGATACATAATAATTATTAGAAAAGTATTGGTATCGACTATATTATTATCGCCAGAGATGGTATCGCCCTTAGCATTACGAAAACTAAACATTATCTCACCCTCCTTCTTCTCGAAAAAAACAACAACAACCGTATCATATTTCACGAAATTACGTTAATTGCCAAAAAATTTTTGCCAACATCTCCAAATTTCGCTTAATTATAACCTAGAGCTTTTAATATTCAATGTTTTTATTTTGTTGTTGTTGTTTAAGATATTGTTGATTAATTATCAAAATTTTGAACATTCACGACCATGTGCATGTCTGATAATATTGGGGGTCATCAGAAATCACGAAAGACCTTTGCATTGCACTAATAATCTGCATCCGCAATCGACAACACCGATCACTTTCGCTGCTTGTTTTTCTTATACAACAAGATTATATTATCACGATTTCAACTTTAAAATTGTTCAACTAATAGTTTCAAGTGTTTGACCAATAGTAATAACAACAACAGCAACAACCGTACAATGATTGATGAGTAAGACTTTATAGTTTGAATATACATAGCAAACGAAAATTGATTAATATACTACGGTATACAGTGATAAAAATTGATGGTTTTTTGATTAACCTTGGCACAGTATTTGCTTATTTGATTTCTTATTTAATTGAAACCATTCACTTTTTTTTTCCCTAAATTTTTATCAAGAAAGATAAAAGGAATTCGGATTATTAGTAGTGTAACATTATGCAAATTTGCTCATTAATGGTTGAAATGGTTGAACAAAAGGCGTCTTGAAGCGACGCATAAACTGCTAATTATAACACAACGATGAGCATATAGTGAACATGGCGTTAGAGGTATCTACTACAGTAATAAAGACGTTGTTCAACCAATGTATCCTGATAATGAATCTGAAGCATCGTGTTTATGTAAATTCTGTTAAGTATCAGAACAAACAAACACTGTTACTGTGGGGCTATAGTAATTATAAAGCACTGTCCTGGACCTGTATTGTCTTATCTGATGGGATACAGTAATTGACTCATTACATTGTGGAGCGTCTAGGTGTGTACTAGTAAAAAATTTCTCGCCGTTAAGATAAGAAACTATTCCTGCCTTCTTACTGATTCTCTTTTTTTTTAACTTGTTACTTTCTCACTACTGCTACTACTCACTATATACATATACATGATAATATCGATGGTCGTTTGCAAAATACCGATAAGACTTATGGTACATTCGTTACCTAATGTCACTTATTTCTAAACGATTTATGGTATTGAATTTTGAATGGGATTAATTTATTTTTCTACAAACCATTAACGCTATAATTGCCAGTATAAAACAAAATTTATAAATGCTGGTCTATTAACAAACAAATAGATATCGCCAAATGTGATAGTGAATCATTATGAATAAATTTCTTCTAATTGGTATATTTGCAAATTTCATCAGATTCCATAAAGCTATCATGAAACATCTCAATATTAAAATGAATGAGGTTAAGGATATAAAAGGAACGGATTTTCGTGACATTTCCGCATTAAAAATCTTAATCTATTTTACATACCTGTTTTACAATTCAAAGGTGGACATTATCACGATTCTACACTATAAAATTTTCGATAATGTTATTATTAAACCCATCACGTTAAAGAGTTTTGTTAATAATTCTATTAAGACAAAACGAAAAATTAAAGATCAGGGCTAATGGAACCGCAATGATTCTCCATATACCTACTCTAGTTAAAGCCGATAAAGCTAATAATTCCAATGTGTTACCAAAAATGGAACGGACTATACACCATTCACTAATTTATCTACAACTTGTCGAATAAGTTTTTTTAATTAGCTTTAAATTTCACGTAATTAATTTCAATTTAGAGCAATCTCTTGATGATAATTGGTCAGGTTTAGATGAGTCCAATTACAGTATCTGATAATACCTAAGGGGTTTTCTATCAAGAGTTTAGACAGAACGTGACTCAACATGGAGTGGCTTTTTTTGATTCGTTTTTTTCTGCATCTCTCAACTTTAAATTAGTTATTACAAATTGTACATGTGTGTGTGTGTGTGTGTAATACAAGAAAAAAATGCACATCATGCATAAAATGTTTCTCTCTTACGTGGGAATCTTTATATAGAGCATCTTATATATATATTTAATCACACACAGATACACACGTACATGTATGTGTGTATAAATAAATCTTGTAGATTTGGTTAAAATGGAATGACAGCTGACAGGAATATCAGTTGGTGAACATCTCCATGGGACTCCAACAGAGAATGAACTGGAGGTGGCGCTTAGGTATATATGTAAAACTAGAAAATCTAATCTGATTTACACATATCAAACCATGAGAATTTGAAAGGATGTAGTTGAAACTATAGCCTGTCACAGCATTAACAAATGAACAAGTTTCAAAAATTAATTTTTTTATTCCAAAACATAATAAAAACTAACAATACATGTGAAGTTGAATGACGAATGTTTTCAACATATCACATTCTACTCTTGAACTCCATGTTGTTACTGTTTCAGTGTATTTTCAAATTTTGATAAGTTTCAACTCAATGTTTATCATTCTGCTTTGTAACTCACCCTATTCGATTTGGTCTCTTCTCCTCTATAGGTGCTAAAGTTAAAATCAACAACAGCTAAGACCTTGATGTCTGTTGTTGCTTACTTTTAATTTTAGTCTATTAATCGTTAGATTTAGACAAGTAGACAGAACTAAAGCCAAGTAGCTATCAACTTTTCCTTTTACATTATCGTTGATGTTTTATGAATTCGCTTGTTTGTCTACATTTCATCAACCAACTCGATTATGTTGTTTAGCACGTTTGTTGGTCAACTAAATTTCCTCGATAAAACCCAACAAACGTGACCATACTAACCGAGTGACTAGATCATCACGATAATACATTTTTTTTTCGTTACACTTGACCAACAATAATATTTTACAAGTGATGATACAGACAACAGTTAGAGAGATAAGAATCAAAAATAACAATAAATTTTCTAAATTCAAAATTAAAAGTGAAATTTTGTCTAAAAATTCTCTTAAAATTGTTACAAGTATGTTAAAATCAATGTTCCATACCTACAGTAGGTGCCGCATTCTCTGTCATATAGGAAAAACGTGCGCGTGAACGTTGTTGATTCAAAACTAGTCTTATCTTTTTATGGTATGTGGAATGGACACATATAATACATTTATCATAAAAATCAGTCCATCTTGACAAGCTCATTAGCAATTATTTCCAACAGTAAATTATTTAAAAATTACAGTGATTCTATTGGAATATTTCAAATATTTTTGTAAAAATGAGGTTCTCAAATTCATTTAAATAGATTGTTGATTAATTTTAATATTTATCTACGTTTAGATTATCAAGATAATTAACAACTTGACACACACCGATTACAAAATGTTTTCATCTTTTTCTCTAATTTAAAATATCTTTATGTTTCTTTTTGTTTTTCCGAATAGTAAAATTTTTTTTGATTGAAAAATGGTGGATGCGCTTGTTTTTCTACTACTGTTGTTGTTCTTCCAGATAACAATCTGTTTCTAACGCTCTATTTATATGGCATTTGGTATCCGCTCGCGTTTCAAATGATATACAACCGTCTATATTCTCATCAGGGATCGATCTGTCGCCGATATGGTATAGACGGTAGCTTTTATCGCCAAGTAGTTTATAAAATACATACAAAACATTACAACATCAGCTATTTGAAACCTGAAAGCGTTCGGTGATCGGCGTGTCCTGTGAACTAGATGATAGGAAATGAGTTGTGTATGTATTTGTTTGTGTAAATACAATTATGGTGAGACTAGATGTTTGTGCGTGCAAACTATTTAATTCCATTTCCGCTACTGTTTAACGTTGCAAATACATCATGTTTAAGTTGATGCTTGCCCAGTTGGACAATTTCAAGTTTCTTTTTATTAACACAGTAAATATATCTCTACACACATACACACAGTTATACCTACGTAAATATAGGAAACTTCATTCTTCACTATCGTAGAACTGAACAAGGTAAACTATAGAGATCGAAAAAAATAAAATAGAATTGAAAGGAATTAGAAAAGATGAAAACAAAACAAAACAAAAAAAAAACTGAATCATCAAAGAACATCCAACAACGGGAAAGTGATGTATATCCTTTTATGAAATGATTTAAATCGAACACAGTAGTGGAAAGAATAAAAGTAGAGAAAAACAGGAAAAGGATTACACACGCATCTTTGAAGATGCTTACTTGTATAATCATCAATCAGACCAATAACTTTTATTTTAGAATTTTAATCCTTAAACTGCAAAATAAACAATCAATCTTACACATTTATTTATTATCAGATTTATTACAATATATTCGTTGTTGTTGTCTTCATCATTTATCTAGTTTGATTGAAAAGTTGGAAAGTTAGGAGAAGATTCTATATAGAATACGTCATATATTTCCAAATTTAGTCACGTACCTTTCTAGTTTCTACAAATATTTTCAAGATTAATGACAAACAATAAGACTGTGAAATAACGGAGAATATTGTCTGTGAAAAAAATCTAAAAGCGTTTCCAAAAAGTATTGTCAAAACTGATGTTTACCGGTAAATTTCAATACAATCAACCATGTCCGATTTGATTGACCCAACATTAAGATAATCAAAATGACAGCAGCCAATTAGTTGAAAATTTTTTTGAACAGTGACAACTGTATGTGAAACAAACCTTCAATGGGAAATTAGTAGAAAATTATCGTATTTGCAAAAATTCTGCTGCCATAACACTCCAAAATTAACAATGCTGCTATGTGCTGCTGAGCTCCTGCTGAGGCATAAACCGTCCATCACAGAGTGCATCTGATTTTCTCTTTCTTACTCTCTACATTGGTTCGATTATTCAAATCAAATACATCGAATTTACTATAAGACCATATTATGACAATTATGTTGAATAAGCTTTGGTAGTTTCAGCAAATAGATAAATTGTAAGTGAATTGAGTTATCTTTCTTAATTTTCGTCAATTTTCTACAATCCTGGTAAATTAGGAAACAATCGCTACTGTCACGTTTATAAATTGAACGTGATTGCGTTTTATCATTATTACTACAATTTTAATCATTATTACTACACTGTAAGCAACAATAGCACATACATTCTATTTAAAAAATCTTCATAAATCCGTAAAGTTGCTGCATTAATTTAATACGAACATAGATTGAAACACGAAATAAGTTTTAACAAAATTCTTCAAAATGATAAACATTATTAAGGCAATTCAAGAATATTATATTGTTCGAAATAAATTTTGATGATTTATTTTTATTATCACCGTTACAATACGTTGTGTTGTATACTTTAAAGGAATTGGAATTCCAGTTTGAAAAATTAAGCATCTCATTTACAAATACTAAAACACATACTTTTTGATAATAATACAATATCGATTTTTAATGTTTATTTAATTTGACTTATGCCCAAACCAGAATTATGTAAACAATTATCTAATGCTGTTGTTAATGATGTTGATAAAATTTGTTATTTTTCCAATAAGCGAGGTTTAAGGTTATAATCTCTGATGACCTTTTTCACTGATTAAACGACAATATTTGTAACATTGCTTATACTAGCTGAGTTGTTGATCAAATTTGCAGCAAGATTGTTGTGTTTTGTAGAACAAATATGAAATTTCTAACAATTTGTTTGTTAACTGTTTGTGCAGTTTCACCAATATATTCATGGACCGGTCATGAAACCTTCAATCCAAATGGGAGTAAGTACGGAACCCTATAAAAATTTTAACAATATTTTCAACATTTTTATTAGATTACACGAGTCACTGTTTTGGACACAAATATAAAACTGGTGAAATGAAAGAAAATGAAGTTAAACGTATTGAAGGCATGTGTGCTGAAGCTGAATGTTTGAGCAACAGGGATGTAAAGTATACAGGGTATTTTTAAAAAAAATAGTTTCCTGTAATTTGTAATTAATGTTAATAATGTGTCTAGTTGTGCTCCAATGGCAGCTTTACCTCCGTGCTATGTAGAGGATGGTGATCTATCTAAACCTTTTCCTGAGTGTTGTTATGAGGTACGATGTGATGACAAAAATTCATTAGAACACACTAATAAAGTTAACGACGACTAATCGATATGCTATTTAAAAAAATCCGATAAATAAACATGAAAAAAAGTTAGTTGTTTTAATTTTTTTTAAAAAGAAATCATTTCCGAACAAATCTTGACCAGTTAGAAGAAAAACCAGTACAGATTTGTTTTGCTGTACGTTTTTTTCTCTTTTAAATAAACAGGAAAAAAATATTGATCAGACAAGAGTACCAGATGACTTTTTAGGGATTTAGTTTGTTCTCTTTATGGGTCAAGTTTTGTTGAAACGTTTTGGACATGTATTGCTTTTATACAAGGTACTTTTATCTATCTATATGGGTGCTTAGAACTCGTGTGTGGTCCCACCAACTCTTTCAACACTGTCGGCATCATATGGGTAACTTTTACAAGAACAGAAGAAAAAAAAAACACGAACAACAAAATAATTGAATGTTTGGTCTTTATATATATCAATATACATATTTCATTATAGGTAATGTTACATTAAAGCTTTTCGTCCTTACATAATTTTAAAGTTTTATTTCAAAAAATAAATTATAATGTAATCACGTCGTATTTTTTCTGAAATGGAAAAAATACAAGTCTTGCACAATTCTTATCGGAATTAAAACCTACAAATAACACTGTAGATACTATATTTCAAACATAAATTTTCTATAATATTAGACACTTTTTATATTGAACACAAACATTAATGTTCTATTTGATTCCTGAAAAACGTTGTTTTTTTGTGTCGTATTTAGTTACGGGATTATTTCAAATTTTCTAGAAACTTATGATAATATTAAGCTCGATTATAAGAAATTATTGGTCACATTTATAATACAAGATCGAATTTATTATAATTCACGCTTCTTCTCTGTTGAATTTCGAAAAATAACACAGCATTAAATCAAACACGACTACATTTCATTTACGTTATTATTACTGTTATTATTAATATTAGTATTATTACCATTATTATTGTTAGTATTCTATAAAAATGGGCATATTCTCTGAAATCCAGTTAATCTGAAACAATGGATAATAAATTGAGCTTTCTTATGCTGAAAGGTTTGATGTTTTGTTCGCCTATTGAAATCTCCAGGATATTCACCGATATTTTCATGTTGATTAAATGTGGCAAATTTTTCTTTAAATCAATACAATCAAAACTACAACTTTCTTCAATAATGAACTGAAAATACATTACTATATAGCTAGATAGGCAACGGTTCATTATTGACTTGTATAAAAAGCAACAGATAGTTATTTGAGTTGTGCCGACTAGTAACTATACAATATTCAGTTATTGTGCAATTTAATTTCAGATATACTACTTGTACGTATATCTATACATAGAATATACGACTATTTCTTCTTCTACTATTACTTCTTCTTTATCTAATACCACACACATATCATATTTTAAAAGAGTCAGAGAGATGTAGCGTTCATATTATGCATAAATTATACCCAGTAGCTAAGCACAGTATTAGTAGACACATATCAACTATATACCTTATATATAAGAAATTCTAATTGCATACGAGTCGTTATCGTCGGCAATATGATGGGCTACTGTTGTCCAAGTTATAAATAATAAATGCGACAAATTCCAAGGGTTACCGCTTATGAATTATGTTAACCCTAACAAGATACCGATACCGGTGTGAAAGGTTATGCAATACTATAGTAATAACCATCAATTATCATCTTCATGATAAAAAATTTAGTGAAAAAACTCGTTTACGTATTCAAGGATTTATTCATTTACGTTTTTTTCCTTTAATTAATTAATATATTGGACATAAAATCGTAACAATAATTTATATAGAGCTCATCCTTTTTAAGAGCCTTGACATTTCCTAAACAACAATTAATATTATAAGAATTGACTTTTAATTTAATTCCGGAAGAAAAGTTAATCAAGAAAGTATAAAAACGTATATAGATAGCACGTGGATGATAATTCGACTTTCAAAATAATTGAGGAGAAAAAAAAATAACAACGTTATAAAAGAAGATTTAATCGATTACATATTCATTTAATAACAACATTCAACGAGATTGTTTTATAAAAAGGATGTAATGTTGGAAATATCCTGAAAATTACAAGGACATCTTCTAATTATTACTTTTTAATTTACCTTGATGATTAATCTATTCAACACATTCTATATTTAAAACGAAATGAAGAAATCATCAAAGCAGATTACTATTTTATTTATTTTTATTTATTTATTAATCTATTTGAAAGGATTTACGAGTAAAGATCAAACAATAAAAGTTTTGTATCAATAACAGAAAGATATTATTACATCGTAAATTTTCCAATAACACCAAAACTTCAACGAACATGTGCTAGTTTTGGATTGATTTTATTATCAAATTGATTTGACCGTGAAATATCATCCTCCAGATCGTCACACCTTCCACATAAATGATCATGCCGAAGACTGTTTTGAAAATGCTTGTGTCGAGTACCTTCTAAAATTCATTCATAACTGTATCCATCGACGGACAATAAGAATGCTCCTGGATACTCTTTGCAATTTTAGCGGACGTTTTCCATCCAAATATCTATCCTGCCAGACCACGTTAACAGAAGAACAGTTGCTTCACTTTTGAGGAATCGCTGCAATTTTGAAGAGTTCAAGCAATAAACGCTTCAGTTTTCGACAGCGGACTAACAAATAGTTCCTTGAGTGAAGAATTCTTCTATACTTCGTCTATAAAAGACAAAATAATTTATCAACCGTATTGTAGAAGACTAACAATCAGATAATCGGATAGCAAAATTATTCCTTTGAATTTCCTAACGATATAAGAAAAAAGGGAAAACAAATTCTCTTTCAATTAATAAACTTTCTCCGGACAGATGTCTTATTACCCTGTTGTTATGTTTATTGCCTTGAATTTAAGTCGGCCAAGTCAAATTTGGTTCATTATGTTTTTACAATAAAAATGCTATTCGTTAATATTAACATTTCATTATTTTCAATGTTTTTACAGTAAATTTTTGTGTGTAAAAATGATAAGATCTGTGATAAGATCAGATTCTTTCAATTAACTCGTAAAAGAAGTTTGAAAATATTGCGACCGCATTCATTATTATTATTATGGAATTATATTCTTGGAAAGTGCAGATGTTTACTTCTTAAACTACAACTGTCTCAATCCTCCAGGCGAGTGTGAAATAGTTTCGTCTTTTTTTTCTCTCTATTCTCGTTTGTTTTTATATTTATTTTGTAAAAGCAATAAATAGATTAACAGCTGCCGTAACTACGGTGTTACACATACAAATTACAGGTATTGACTATCTAAGGGAAACTGTAAGGAATGGATGTTACGATTAAACATGGCAAAATGACTCGAGTTTTGACAGAATTACGATTATTTAATTCTAAACTTTTATCGGCATTTATGACGATTACAAGAATCTCAATTTTTTTCTAATGTAACTTATGCCATTTTTATACAACAAATATTTGTTTTACGTCTATTCACATATAGTTCAGATCGATAAATCCCTGATTTATCTAATAAAAGTATTTGTTTTATTTTCAAATTTGTCCACAAATTTCAATAAATCTTATAAGAGGTTGTTTTGAAATAGGTGTTTTTTTTTTTTATTCAACAGGTTTATCGTTCTAATATATGTATTTCGGTATTATTAAAGACATTCTCTTATGTTAGTGAAGACTCTATTTTATAGATTTTAATCGACTTTTCTGCAAACATATATTTATATGGTAATCTCATAATAGTCACGAATTAGACTTTTCCATCTTTCGTTTCATTCTTTGTTTAATTTCGTTTTTGCTCTTAAAAAGTAATCAGATTCAAGCGATATTTGGAAGAGAATATAAGATCTCTATCAGTACACCTGTATTGCAATGTAAAGTGGGTTGTCACGACAATATACGTAATTGACAATAAAGACTGGAAAGTTAACTGCGGTACTATTATTGTTATTTTAAGTTTGAATTTGTTCAAGTCTTGAACAACTTAACTCGTACTTATCACATAACAATTAAATTAGTCGGTTATTTACCATAAATTTCATTAAAAAATTAGATCTAATTGCGACAGAAACTAATCACATTTTCAATTTATGTATACATCTATTAACGTTTTCACCGCTTTAATAAAAGCATAAAATTTGAAATGTGGTTGTTGGGGCATTTAATAGTTGCGGTAAATATAGTTACATGACCCCAATAAATAATAATGCGAAAGGAGGAGCAAATGGTTATTTCTCCCTAAACTACAATAACTATAAATAAAATCGTGAAATTCTATGTATAGGTATGTGTTGTTGTTGTTGTTGTTGTTGTTTTTCTTAGTGGTGGTTGTAGGCGATAATATAACAAATATATATCAACAATTCTATCAGTTTATCTTAACCGCTCCTATAGAACGATTAAGTTGTCCAGAAATTTTATAAACAATTAAATCATTTGTTTTTTGTTTTTGCAATTTAATTTAAATTTACAGTTCCTCAAACCGGTGTAGACTCCAATTTATTATTATTATTATTATGTACAATCAAATACATTTAGGAAGATTGCCATAATTAGAATTGATGGTTGGTACTGCAATATTCCCAAGTTTTTGTCACTAAGTTAACAGGTAACCGGGTCTTAATGATGATCTTTACTCTAGATTATGTGTGGTATTGTACAATTTTTATTATAAAAAGAAAAACTAGTTTTGTTTGTTTGTTGTTTTTTTTTAATCATTTCTTAAAACGATGAAAGGAGTAGTAATTGCACTGATTATAGCGGAAGTCAATCATTACATTATAACAAAAAATTTCATATTAGATCACGAACATACAGATCTAAGATTCACACGTAGAATTACATTTAGATTATTGTCTAATCTTTTTTATAAACATAAAGAAGAAAAAAAAAATAGAGAGTGCTTTAGAAGTATATCTTATAATGATAATAATAATAATAATAATAATAATAACAATAAACATATTTTGTATAAATAAAGAGATGGAATAATGTATGCTGAGAGGATTGTTCTGCGATAATCTAGATGACTTTTGTTGGAAAAAAAAACAACCGATAAGGATGGAATAACCCAGATTGTATTTAGATAGAAAGCACGAAAATTCTGCATGTCCAAGTTCCCACGCCAAATGAAATTGCCTTTTACCTTTATAACAGTAACTAGTTAGGTATATCTATATATAATATAAAGTTAGAAAAAAATTTAGGAAAAAATAATAACACACAGAAAATCTCTGGAATGAAAACAACAATTCGAGGCAAATTGGAAGAATTTTGTTAGATTACAATTTTGACAATTTTTGCTGTGTTGTTATTGTTGATGATGTTGATAATAATGATGATGATGATGATGATGTTCATGATGTTGATGGTTATGATGAGATATTCTCCTTGGCCGCAATCAATTAACGAGTAGACTTTTACTCTTATTCACGATTTTCGTTAAGTATATATCGGTCAAATTACATTACGATCTTTAAAGTAAATTACCAACTGTTTTTCTTTTTAACAAAGCAATTTATACGGAATTTTTCTTTTAATCCATCGTTATAATAAACCATAAAGTTACCATCATCATCATTATTATTATTATTATCATTTAAAGCACGAAACTTCCAATTATCGTATGACGTAACTGTAACTCTGCCTGTAGAAATCTTCAATAAGTCATTGACAGTTCTTGAAAGGAAAAGTAATGATACCAATTCCATTCCAATATTTACGACTACTAAATACAAATTTGATACTACAGTTTTAATGGTTCAGTAATTAAACTAGAAGATTCGACTGTAAATCTAATGGAACGTTCACAATCTTGTTTACGACATCGTTTCTTGGCGATTTCAATTAAAATTAGATCTTTTAGATCGATTTTGTAAAATCAATATTCTTAGTAATAAAAGCAAAGTGAATACAACAAAAAATTGTGTGGAAACAAAACAAATTTGACCTGTGGCTGAAAGGCGACTTTTCAGGAGGCAGGGTTGCGTTAATTAATTATCTTGCAAAACTTACAATCATCACCACACCCATTCGAGTTCGTCCCGATATTATTTAAAGATTTAAATCGTTGGTAGTGTATAAACGAAAATTATAAATAATTAAAAATTAATTATTATTTGAATTTATTTAAATCGTATTTATTGTTAGACAAAGACGATAAAGTATATCATCGGCATAGAGTTAACAGAAAACCGTGCATGTCGGTCGGTGTATTCAGTGTTTCTTCCCTATTTGGTTATAGAGAAGACTTTTAGTATCATTGGCGAATGGTTGTTTTTTGTCACATAATCTCAGTTGTTGACAAATACTTAAATCCCTATTGGATTTTAAAACTTTAGACATGTTTTATTTAATTAATGAGGTATCGAAGTAAGTTCGCCGACATCACGTAGTAGTTTCGTAAAAATGTTCGTTTGCTTTTTTGAAAATAACAAAACGACAAGGTGGATTCTAAACAACGTAAAAGGAACGTATTGAAAAGAAATCCCATCGATGCCGGAATTAATCGGATTAAATCCAATAACAAACAAACAACCAGAGAAAATATTTTAATTAAATCAGAATTAAAACAAGCAACACATCTGATTTGAAAAGATATGTGAATCTATCTCATGATAACATATACAGTGGCAATTATGTTTGTTATAATATCCAGCATTAAGTAGTTGGAAAGACGCTAGAAGATACTAACATTTAACTTATCTTCATGCAAAAATAAGCAATCCATTTATTGCAAAATTGCACTATAAATCGATTGTAAATTGTTATTAACCTAGTGATAATTACACGATAACTATAAATACAGCCACATTATTATTAAAATTTTCCGGTTTTTCTTAAAAGAAAATCGAGTCGATCTAGAATAATTTTTCTCAACTACCTACAAGTATAATGATTGCAAAAAATATTGGTGATAAGGTAAAAATCGTGACTTATTTTATTTTTTTGGTTCTTCTCGCTAGCAACGGAAAACTTGTATATCGATAAATTATACGCCAATAATTTATCCAACTAATTTATTAAATTATGATATGTTGTTGTTGTTTTTTGATATCAAACTAGTCAATAACAAATTATAGAAGACAAGATTTGTCAGCAATGAATCTCCAGTTTCTTAACAAGAAAATAGACGACGAGTCTCGTTTAAGTGAACGGATAAACCAACAATTCTCGATCGTAATTGGTAAAAGAGTAAAAGAGAAAAGGTTTGTTTTTTCTAGTGTTAAAAACAATATGTTTATTATTGTGTATTAATTCTAGAATGGGATTAAAAACGATTATAATTATTAAGTTGTAAACGATCCATTTTAATTGGAATAATTGGTTATAAATGTTTATATTTATACGAATATCTTCATTTTATATAGTCCTAAATTGACTATTATAAAACATTTTTATTTGTGTAACAGATGGTTAAAAAGTTACAATAAAATTTTATAACGATTCATTGTATAAATCTGTAGGACATGTTGATTATAAACTCTAAAATAATAATTACGATTTTTCAGGGCAAGTGTCTTTTAATTTTTCCTCTTACAACTATAACTAAATTCAAAATTTTATAATTACAGCTATTTCGTTCCGTTTTATTTGATATCCATTAACACGCAACAGGATTTTGTATATGTATGTTCTGATATAAAATCTTATTAGGCTATTTATATTGTTTCTTACAGTCAACTAAGTAGCTTTAATAATGTTTTTAACGATTTGAATTACTTTCATTTAGATAACTACCAAGTCTAATCTTATTAATATTATTGCGTATTTATCTCTTATTTTCAAAAAGATCTCTAACAAAGACATTACAACGATGGTAATAAGAAATTGAACACTTAAAGATTGGTAATAACAATTTTACTAAATAGAAGTGGAGGCTTTTTTTGTTTTGCTTCTTCCTGAATTATACAGAGACAGCAAATTCTGAAATAAGTGTAGGATTTATTACTCGTAACATTTATTTTTACAAAAAGACCTCTATGTAATTTACACTATAATTTACTAGGACTTGTTCAACTGACACTTTATTTTATAAAAGACATTTAAATGTTGTTTTAGATCTTGTATAGATAAATCAACTAATGAGTTTACATGTAATTATTTTTCATTTTCACAAACTATTTAACTTATAACAAATAGCACTTTGTTGTTTCTGTTTTTCGTAGGTGAACAATTAGGGAAACCAAAAGTTACATTCATGTATTTATTGTACTTGTGTATTATAGAAAAAATCCAGGGTTTCTTTCACTGGAAGCACAAGAGAATAGTTTAAAACAAGAGCCACATCATGATATCTGTAAAGTAATCTAAAGCCAAAGATGCATCTGTTCTTGAATGGGGGTTCCAACCCCACGAATAACTACTGCGACGAAGGGTCTGATTCGTGATGCCTGCTTCAACGAAGGTTTCAGGTTGATGGATGACTTCTCCAATGACTTCCATAATTCACTGATTATTCGATCCGGCTCGAAGGACCAAAATATGTATAGATGTTTTGAGGATTATTTTTGAAGAATCAACTAGATTTCTTTTTTTTGGTTTTTTATTGACAATACTTAAGCGTAACAATGATTATGATGAACTTAAATGTAACAACAATGATTATGAACAATGTAACAATGCTTATTTTTATCATGGGATATCAAGGTTTTTTTAACTAAACTGGTCAGAGATTCAATGGCTAAAGTCTCTTTTCTCTTTCCTCTTTTTCATCCCAGCAGTAAACCACCACACTTAAGGGTGCGTGATGTGTAGTATGGGTGAAGACCATCATCCCCATAGTCATATTCGCTACAAATTCTACTGTATTCTTTCAGTACTTACTACTTTTTCAGTCAAAATATTTGTACACTCCACAACGAACAATGGTAGTGGCGTAACTTCAAACTTAAAGCCAGTGGGTAGAAGTTCAAAGTAGTTTTAAGTGAGAAGTGAAATCGAAGAGATGAACTATTTGAGCCTCTACACGTCTAGGTCCAGGGGCTACTGCTGTTGTGTCTTCCGGTAGTTACGCAACTGGACAATACTGACACTTACTTTCTTATTTAAAATGTTTTGTAATCCTTCAGAATTAAAAAAGGCAAAAAATAAGCAACGGAGTTAAAAGGAAAGCCCATAAAGAGATTAAACCGGCGAAATTGATGCGAAAAGAGCAATCTAGTCAAAAAACCAAAGAAAACAATGAGTCGCAGTTTGTGTTGTAATAAGAATTAGTCCAAGTAAACAAAACATATTGAGTGCAGTTTGAGTGTTGGCTCAATGGAGTGATGATTTTGGTGTGACTCACTAATTAGAAAAATATACAAATAGTCATCAATTAATTTTTTTTCATTACATATTGTTTCACAAACACTATTTGAAGAGGTTACCGTATCTATTCGACTATAAACCACATTTCTCTTATCATCTTGATCTACCCGACAATCCGAATGCGGCTTTCATTCGAAGGCTGGTTATACTTTAAACTAACAGTGCTTGAACAAAATACATCCCTTATTTAGAAGCTTTGGCGCGCACTTACCAGATTGTATACTGAAGCCCATGCGTGTAGACGGTAAGACAGTATCTCATGCAAACCAAATAGCGTAACTTGAGTAAACGTTATGGATATGGTAGTTATTCCTTAAATACGTCTTCATTCATTGTTAGATAATAACGCAGCCATCTGTCTTCTTAATAGCCATTTTTTTTTGTTTAATTTCAATCTTATTTGTAGCAAAAATAAATCATCATTAGGTCACACTACTTTGAAGAAACGTTCCCCGAAGATGGTTTTTGTCGCATGACATGTATAAACCCACTTGCACCGTGTAGACGTCGTACGGTGTTCCTTTTTTTTAACCCAAACTATACCGTGCAATTAAGTCGTTGTCGTGTGAACGGCCCATTAGTGAATCATATACCAGAATTATCTTCAAAGATTAGCAGGAAATAAATAGCTTTGTATTATTTTTATACTAACCCGATTGTCAGATTTTCTCTCTAAAGATGATTGCGACTTAAAACAAAAGCGATTTGTAATTGCATAAATACGGTAATCATAAGGCAATACAGAAATCGAAGTATTTCTTGATTGTTATTATAATAATGATGTTATTAACGATGATTTCATTGACAATATTACGTTTTTCTACCTGAAGAACTCATTTGGTACTAAGAAAAATTCTAAACAATACCTTAGTAAAATATATAAATGTATATACCTCTTTCTTTATTAATGTAGCCGTAAAGAAATAGGCAATAAATAATATTGCTCGCAAATGTCACGAAACTTTACTTGGGATGCTTACACGGCAAAATCGTTCATTAATGAACGCAATAGTAAATCACGATGCAACTTAAATAATAGGGAAGAAATATGTGCAATCAAGAAAATGGGGGCAACATCTATACTACTGATTAAAAGTATCCAATAAATAGGTAATAAAACAAAAATTTGCCCCTTTCTCTTTTTCTCTTTTTTTAAAATTAATTAAAAGTAAATTAATTGAAAATGTGTAAATTTATCCTTGATATTTGAAACTATAATCTATCATTTATGAAAAACTGGATTCTCACCTTGATCTGACAAATTTTTTTTAGATTTATTTATGGATAATTTAGATCAATTTTCTTGTATGTTGTTAGTATGAAATATTTATAAAAGAAAACATATGTTTCAATCAATTTTAATAACAACCTCCATCTGTATATGTATAAGTAAATGTTTTATATGTTCAAATATTTTCCAAAGGCATTTCAATTTCTATATCTAAAGATTTTCGAAGTAGAGGTATTGCGTGATATGGAGCTATTAAAATAAAACTCGTACATTAAAAGTTCTCACATTTAAAGATTTGTTGTTTATGGATGCTTTTATTTGGTCAATACAACATTATTACATCTATATACACATATGTACACATTTAAAATAATTATTATAATTTCGAAAAAAAAATTATCTAGATCAATGAATCAACAGGATATAACAAGGTCCCTTTACAAAACAATACGATGGGTGCGAGACAGCAATTGGAGCATGATGTTTGTTATTGTATTATTATTGTGTAATAATTTCCAGTTGAGTTCAAACAATTGTAACGATTATAATAAACTAAAAGAAATTACCGACAAGAGTTATAGTTTAAAAACGGAAAAGATAAATTGAAAATTTACTATAAGTACATAGTGTTTCGAAATTATTCACATTCTCTATAAGTTCAAGTCACTATTATTGAGTTGTCAGTTTAAATAACAAATTTAAAATCGAGATTTATAGTTGTTCAAAATTTCACATGTAAACAGTTAATCTTTAGGCGGTTTTTTTTTCAGCAAAATAGGTACTACGACAAATATTACATAATTTTGTTTATGTACAGTAAAGCACGTTTAGCTTGACCGATTATTTTGCTGCCAAATTCCAACTGGAGAACAAAAATTGAGGAAATTCTAGTCGCTACTGTTGCACACAAGTTAATCGTGGAAGTTAGCCAATATTTCGACTGTATTAGGATACCTATTTAATATTCAAAGCATCTCTGAAAGGTTATGATGTAAAATAAGAGCTTTTGTCAAATACCTACGTTTAAAATTATTAATAAACAGACCGCCAATGTGTGCGTAAGTGAGGTAGTAATCTCTCGTCTTGTACGCTTTAGGTTCAGTCACCCAGCATTGTTTTCTCTATTTATGATACTAGTTTGGATTTATTACCCTATCGTTGTCTGCTGCAGTATAGAAGCATCTTCGTATAACAGTTGTTCGGATAATCATCCCCAGTTTATATGTTTTATAAAACAAATAAGAAACTTTTACAACGTCCAGTTGAGGAAATCAACAATTACTAAAATCAATCGACAAATTAATTGTAATTTTGTTTGTAAATTCAAACCAATAAATATCGATTAAAGATTTATTGCGAAATATTCCAAAGAGATTTTTCACATTTTTCCGAAATTATCTGATTTTCTAGATTTCTATAATCATATAATATACACACACACATACACACATACACGCATAAATACAAACACAACACAGTATAACAGGTGTTGAATACCAGCAGCAATAGACGCGGCCAACAGTCGGTGGTTGTTATCTCTTCTAGTGACTCTCTTCTCATTCGTGTCTGAGCGCAATCTATTATTGAATTACCGCAGGCATTTCGCACTCAACAGTAGCGATTTCCAATTAGATCTATTATTAAAGTGTACATCCAGAGGAAGGCTTGAAATTTATCTATATTTTATAAATCTAAATATTTGTTAGATACGATATAATAATAATAATGTTGATAATAACAATAATAATAATAATAATAGTAATAATGATAATAAAGTAAGACCTGTTGTCCTGTCAAAGTAAACCGGTATTTCAAGCAAGTTTAGAACTCTTGCATATTTATTATTGTTGAGCTTATATGTAGATGTGCATGTGTGAGTTTGTTAATAATAATAATGTGGGCGCAATACTATTTCAATTCCACACATACAACATTGATGGCACGATAGGTGACATCTAAGCTATAAGAGATATGTCCGGATATTTGTTATCGGTATCAGGGTCAGAGGATATAACAACAACAACAATGTTCAAGTCGATGCCGGTGGTCCATGAGCTTTAACTCTGTAGGAGCGGTGACATTACTTATCGACTTAACTTACTGGTCCAGACTCGACTGCAATATAGATATATACACAAACACACACACACTTACTTATACATACCTACAGATATGTAAAAAAAGCAACAACCGTTGAACAATTGTTGAAAAAATTTGTAAAATTAAAGGAATATCTCAACAAACAAGCTATACCGTGGTCACGTGACAAAAGACCGACTAAAATCTGAATTATGTGCCAAAGAAAGGTTTATATTCTGAAATTATTCAGAACATTTATCTTCAGTTGTACGGTGTGGTATTCGAAGCCAAAAATAAAATATTCCACATATTCCGACATTGTTTCAGGTATAAACTATTTTGCAAAATTCTTTAAAACGACCGATATCAACTATGGTCAAGTTTTGAAAAAAACAAAATAAAAAACATTTCTAGAAAAAACAAGTGGATATATAATGGAAAGTATCTATAATTCATGATGACATTAAATGAGACTTTAATACTGATGTAAAATGTACCTGAGCTTTAAATTAAATGATTGATGCCTCTATATTGTACTGTAATAAAAGTTCCATTGATATTTTTTATGAGATTTAGCAGGAGGTTTTATTCCTGCAAAAAAAAAGACTGTGAATGATATCAACCCTGATTCAGTTTTGTGTAGATATGTCAAATTGGAAATTTTTCCAACATGCTATATAATAAACCATTTATTTAAATATGTATAGAACCGTCCCAATGAAATGCCACCACAGATAAGATATAAAGAGAATTCAGTGTGCCGGCAATCGGCAAAGTAAACACACTGACAAGCAACTAACTGCCGAAGAAGAGGAAGAGGGTTAACTTGTTTGGCGTCGTAGTTCTCTTCTCCTTCTGCTGCTGTTGTTGTTGTTATTGCTGAAAACCAAGTTCGAAAGACCGCTGCTGCTTGTCGAATGTCCAACTCTGCTGCTTTTTCCATTGTGACTGCAGTCGTCGCTCCATATCACGCTACTGCTGCCTGTCGACACGGATTACAACAGGATGCCACACAGTGCCACTGATCAACTCAATACCACCATAAACTATCAATTACTTTACAATAATTTACCCGATATTATTGCAAAATTTCAATCTATTTATTGTTGTTATAACATTCTTTTATAGAGAGTGAGAAGATAACAAATATGATGATATTTAAATATAGTGATAAGTTAAGTAACAATAGTTGATTGTAGTTTTATAATTGGAGAAGCAACTTTTCAGTACATCAAGGAAATGTCTGAAAAGTCGTCCAATAATCATAGTAATTCATTACATAATATATCATTAGTTTCACAATTCAAACACATCTCGGACTAGTTGTATAGCCGCCAATCTATAACCGTAATTTTCTACAATGACGAATCTTGCAAGTGCAACGATCGTTGACAATAAATTATATACATTGTGGTGGTGATATATAGTCAACAATCTTGAAGAAAAGATAGTAATTATCTTTAGAAAGCCAAACCACAAATGGTAACATTGAAGAAGAAGATGCTACACTTAAATTACTATAAGCATTTCAAAGTTGAAACAAATTTACAATGCACTCGTGACACTTAAATTACTTTTTCAAGTTAGGTATAGATAGTTTTTAATTAATTTCTCTAATACTACCATAACACATGTTTTCGAGTTACATGTATGTAGGTATATATTAGAAAATCTAATATATAGAACACAATTTGAATTAATTGAAATTTTTTGATGAAATAGTTGATGTTGTTGTACAAATCCAACCATGTTCGGATATTTGTTCAAATATGGATATAGGATAGAGTTGTGACATGTCGGCAACAGCTTATGAATGGCGAACGATAAATCCGAAAAGATTTAGGTGCCGATCAGACATAGAATCCCTAGTTTCCAAATAGTGTCCAGTATGAATACCGAACAATCATGTATAAAGAACGGCTGAATGATTATCTTTTATTGGTTTATGAATACGGTAATATATTACAATCAATACGTTTGTATATATCTATATGTATGTATGTATAGAGGTATAGAAGTGTATATCTGAGACGAGGGCAGTCCACCATCGGTTGTATGTCAATCGAGATGAATCTGCACTTTAAAAGAACTTTGCCGTAACTGGACACGCACGTTCACCAACTACAAAAACGTATATATTGCAACGAATAGAAAGTGCACACATTTATATACACATATACATGTAATAAATAGACATAAAATACTGTATAGAAGAATAATAATATAAACGGTATATTTATAGCGAAGAGGTGCATCATCTTAGTTAATTACTTAATCAATTGCAATAGAATACGGTATCAAAATTTTGACACAAAATACAGACCTCAAGCTAATTAACTATTCATTGTTTGACACCTATATGATTAAAAATACTGAAAGAAGACAATTTAAGGAGTATACTTGGGCTCTATAGAAAATTACCTGTCAGTATAATCAAAGCCGATATGTCTAACAAGAAAAATTCGGTCGTCTCTTCCTAGTATAGATACAAACAGAATGTTTTTAGGGCTCCTTTTAGGGCAACTTGCACGAAAATTAAAGATAATTCTAGGACATTGCTCTACAATATCCGGAAAATTAATATTAAGAGAAAAAATACATTAACATTCTTCACTCCAGTTTTTATGACGAAAAATGGTTTAAATAATGACATTAATTGTTAATATATTGATAGGATTATGGATATTATTATTCTAATTCGTTTTGATATGCCAAAATCGAGACTGGTTATAATAAAATTTAAAAAAAAGAATCTGTACCGCGATCGGATTAGTTAAAATGCCGAATTAATTAATTCTATACCCAAAATTATCTAAATAAAATAAATTTTCGTAAAAATCACATAAAGAATGATTAAAAAAATAAAATTTAGAACGTTCCAGTTATAAGCCTATCATAATTTTTACTTAATTTTGTCAGTAACTCGTCTTGTTCTGTTGTTCAATTATATTAGAAGCAAATTGGAATATTTTCATAATTTCATACATGTCTTGAAACTAATCGGGAGTTAATTATTGTGAATGTGGAACAATGAAGATCGTCGTTATTATAGAAACTGAGTTGGAATTATTACGGTCAATATAATAAAATAACTGTGCCGGTAGCTGTTATCGTTTGGACACTCCATTATAAAGTTAATAACGTTTACTTATAATGAACATTTTACACCTTCTTCATATTACACATTAGCAAAAAAGCGAAACTCGACATAACAAAAAACAGTTTAGTATTCTAACAGCAATACTGGTGGATTGTTTTTATTTCGTCTGAAACTGTACGAATACAAAAACATCACGATTCCATTCAGTTTGATCAATTGTGCACACATAATTATTACCCTTGTCTTTTATACCACTTTTGTTTTCTTCCCTCAATAAATTAACAAAAAAAGTCTAAACAAGACACCGCTATTTAGGATAAAAACTTGAATACATGGATGTTTGGCACTAGACCACCTTCGTGCAACAACAACAAATAAACTAACTATAATGTCCCAAGATGCCGTTCAGACTTATATCGGCACGTTGGAAATCTGTTTAGACATTAATGCCTAAAACACGTGCTATGAATTATTTAATTATTTTCAATGAAACAGAAGATCTACACAGATGCGGCGAAATCGACACAAAAGTTTGCTAATTGTGAAAGACCAAAGACAAAAAGTCTACAACTCGAATATTCGTTTTGTTGTTGATTTTTTCTGTAAAAGTTGTCGCTGATCATCTCCAAACAATATGGGAGTCTAACAAACGTTTATTTCTTCAGAAACAAAAGCAATTGAGTAAAATTTGTTTTTTTACAACAATATTTTGATTTTTATCGAGTTGATTAAAATTATTTGTTTTTATTTAAATCGTACACATCGTTTCTGTATATAAGGGAATGATGTTTTTTATGCGATTGGAGACAATGTTTTAAAACCATCGCGTGAGCATACAGATATGTAGTTGATATAAAAGACATGTTTAGTATCGGACAGTGTGGGCGCGCGACAACTGTAGCATTGTGCCACCCAAGGTGTTACGGTCACGCAACAAACAACAACACCAGCGACCCTTGTGCTGTAACAGAGATGATGTCAAATCAAGTACGGAATTTTTCTTATAAACACATTTAGATAATTTATCGTCCATTCAAACATGCACACATTAAATTATCAACTGCTTGCTGGAAGTGAACGAGAGAGCATCGGAGACTGCTTCTATGCAGATTGCTTCAACGTAGATGGGGCCTTTTGTTGCTCATTGATCATAGGGCTATAAGGATAGAAAGAACGATATAACGTAAAACAACATTTTTATTTCAAGCAAAAAAAAACATATATAATATATATAAATATGTAACATAAGGCACGTTTTGTTTTACTGGCCGGATACACATTTTAATACTTATTTTAATAAATCTTTAATAGAAATATTTCTGGCATCTATACATTATTATCATTTCATAAATATAATTTACAATGAAATATAAATGCAATGAATTTTCTAACCCACAACTGACCTTTAACATATAAATACATACATCATAATAAATTGTCTAATTCACATATATTAGTGAACTATTTCAAATTTTTTTATGTTTAAAAATACATTCTATTCGACATTTTTCCTAAAATTCTCTTATCAGGTACTAATTATGGAATTTTTATTTAAATAATAATAATAATAATAATAATAAGGCAATTTAACGTTATTTTAAAAAGACATATATAATAAGCAAATCACAAATTGCCTTATAGACTATGTAGGTTTTAGTTATTATTATTATTCCTTTTATTATAATCACAAATTGTTTATAAACTGGCCAAATTGAAATTGCTTTCAATTTCATAGTTACTATCAATAGACAATGATTAATGATACGGTTCATAGATGGAAATAATTGTGCTCAATATTTTTCGACAAATCTATTTACATTGTGTTACAATAATAATTAGATAAGAAACGAAATTATCGATGTCTTTTAAATAATAATTAAAAAAAAAAAATTAACATCTCCTACTGGTCTTGATTTTAAGATTTAAAAAAAAGGAACTGTTTAAACAAAAATAGTAATAATCATAATAAAATTACAACAATAAACAAAATCACAACCTGTTTGTTTCTTCTTTAAAATTACAAAAAATTTCAATTAGTAACATCCGTAGTTTGCCTATCTAAAGTCAAGTCTAAAGGCACTGATTTAACTGGTTCATCTGTACCAACATCAATACAAAGTTCATGATCACTACCACCATCAGATGTTATTGTTGTTGTAGTTGTTGATGTTGTTGTAGTTGTCGTCGTTGTTGTTGTTGTTGTTTGATTATTATTGTTATTCTTTACTGATAAATCAATGGGTTCATGTTGGTCTGGTGCTGGTGTTGCTGTTGTTGGGAAACCACCTCTTGCCCATAATTCCCTCCATATAGCTGCATCATTAATACCATGTAACGGTGGTAACCATTTCGGTAAAATACTATTAGGTGATATTGATGGTAATGATGCTGGTGATATTGATGGTGGATTTACTACTAATGCACTAATTAATTTTCTTCTATCCAAAAATTCGCTATCACTAGCTGGTGATGGTAGTTTTTTATTTGTTGTATTATTATTATTATTATTATTATTACTATTATTAACACTAGTATTACCATAAAAATCACAACGATCACTTGATGGCGATGTTGATGGTTTCATATAACTAAAAGCACTCGTTGAACGTATATCATCTTCTAGATCAGCTGAACTAGCACCAGAATCCGATTCTGAACTTCTTGTGTCTCTTGTATGGCTTGTTGTCGATGGTAGTTTTGTTGGTGTTGTTTGTATTGTTGTTGTTGCTGTTGTTGTTGATGTTGCACGAAATAATGGTGTTAAATATGGATGTGGACGTAATAAATTTACAGCAGCTGTTGCTATAGAATTGGCTGTACCAGCTTGCTGTTGTTGATGTTGTTGGTGTTGTTGTTGTTGTTGTTGTTGTTCTTGTAATAAACAATGGATTTTGAACCAATTCGAACGACGACCATAACGTGAACCACTTTTTGACATACCAACTAATAAACATTTTCGTAAACGGCATGCTTTGCATGCTGTACGATTCTTTTTGTTGATAACACATTCGCCATTGTTCTTGCATTCTGATATTGAACTGATATTGTTGTAAGTACGACCGAAGAATGACTAGAAGAGGAAGAAAGAAATAAAAAAAAATTATTAACATTATTATTGTAATTTAATTTTTTTTTTCAAATAAATGTTTATATTTTAATTTTAAATTAAACCGCTGAAGGATATTGGTATTAAGCTGATAACTAATTCATAAAACAATAGCGTCATGGTATTATTGTAAATAAAATTTTATGATAAAATTAGAAAAATATTGTAAAACTAGTTTTTGTATTGTTTATTGTATAACAATAAGTGGGTAGAAGATTCATTATATTAAAATATTTAATAATAATTTTGTAGGAAAAAATCAAAGAAACACTACCTTGAATGGTAAAACGTAAATAGTAGATAATCGTACATACGTTTAATCCAGATAAGATCTATCCACATCATTAGCGAAGACAGTTGAGTAATAATATTTTTAATGCATAAATGCAATAAAATAAAACGACGTTTTTTCCGTTCCATTATAATATGTAGATACATACATACATACATACATACATGTACTTAATGTAATCATTTCTTTTCTAATAATAATCTCATCGACTTGTAGTATGTTTGTTTGTATAAAATTCGCATAAGTCACGATCAGTTGACCGAATTATTTGCTTCTACTTTCTACAAAAAGATTAAAGTAAAAGAGAGAATCTCCGGGACCTAGTTTATCTTGTTATATGTGTGATTCTTACATTTGATTGATTAAATTAATTATAGAAGAAAAAAAAACAGTTAACATTACTAGTAGACAGGTGTATAAGAATATAAACAAACAAAACCAACGGTCATTCATTTAAACAAGACTTGTGTGAAATATTCCAATAGTTTATCTAAAAGATATGTAAAATCATATTTCGATTTATTTTATTTATTTATACGTTGTGAATAAGTTAGAGGAAGTTGTTGTTGTCGTCTTGTTGTACGTTGGAAAGGTGTTAACAATTCGTATTATCAATACAACGAATCTCTAGAGCTTGTTATCTGTCAACAAACGAATCAGTATTTGAGGAAAAAAAACAATTCTTCACTTTCTTTCATGTACTTGCAACAAATTTCTATTTATTAAATGAAATCAGTTTACAATTTGAGTCTATCTTCCACGATAATTTGTTAGATTGAAATGATTTAAGTAATTAAAATCAAATTAATGAGAATTTCTAATTTTAAGTAATTAAAAAAATAATTTTAGATAAATGATAGACGATATCGTAATTATTAAAATTTTTTACCTGTATATAAATGCATATATGTCTACGTTAAGATTTTATATGATAAGCATATATATTTGTTAATAACTATTAATTACGACTATTTAGTTGAAATTTATTTATTAAACGTGATGAGAATTTTTCATTCGTCTCTATATAGCAAGTTTCTCCGTTGTAAACTTAAAACCGTTTAAAACTTAACAAATTTGATGGTTAATTTGTTGTGTTTTTTTCCCATTTTCTGTCTAGATTTAATTGCTCCCACTGTGAAAAATAAGTTTTTTTTTAACAAATTAGATAATTGAGTTTCCGTTTTCTCTCTTTCTGTCGTTCATTCTTTTTTTTTTTTGTTCGTTCTTTCTCTAGTTTTTTCTTATATGTACATATTAAGCCATAAATTTTCTCGTATAAGGAAAATTTGTAGACAATTTTACGACTATAATTTTATCAAAATATTCGTTGCTTCTTTCGTAAAAGAAATAATTTGTAAAACAAGCTACAAGTTTACTGTTTTAATTAAAAATTGTTTTTTTTTTTTTTGATTAATATTTATTGTTGTTGAAATACAATCTTTCATAATAAACAGTAGCAAATCATTAGTGGCTCTTCTAGCTCATTATCACTGAATTCAACAACATGTAGTTATTTGAAGAACAAATTCATATTTAAATAATTTGGCAAATGTTATAAAGGAAGGTCAAGAAGCACTTGTAAGTTGTTTGTAATAGTTGTGAATACAACACTACATAGGCATCAATTAATCAATAAATCATCTTGAAATAATAAATTGAATAAATCTATAGGTTATCATTATTACTAACAATGTATAATAAATCAAAATTTTGATGATCAACTTGACTTATTAGGAATTGTAAGAATTATTACCAAACAACATTTCTGTCAATAATGATGGTAAATTAGCTTATAATCAAATATTTGGTTAGTCAAAAAAAAAAAAA